>CAIGRL010043646.1:0-16617 GCA_903798325.1 Fraxinus xanthoxyloides
AAAATTGAAAAAAAAAAACCATACCAAATACCATTCGTTTGACTTTATTTTGCATGGAAATTGTCAATAAAAGTGAAATTTTTTTTTTTTACAATAGTTGATAGAATTTGTTGCCATTGCTAAAAAAAAAAAAAAAAAAAAAAGTGGGGTGGGAGGTTTCTTTATATGAATTATTGTTGTCAACTTACATGACTTGGTCGATTTTCTTAACGGCTAAGTTCTATGGATAAATACTTTTGGTCAATTTTAAACCGAACCAAATGCCAACGGCTGAATTTTGATTAAGACGTTAGTGGACATTAATAAACTAAACCTACTGCGAGTTGAATTCAATTTGAATTTTTTATTTAATGTTTTTTAATCATTGACAAAATAATTAAATAGTTATATTTCCATTCACTCGAATGCTAATGAATTATCATAACGTGCCCTTTTTTTTTCTTTTTTTTCACCCGTGCTCTTTATATGATGCTTCTTTATTTAATTTTATGCAATTTTCGACTTATAGTTAGGTTGTGTCTGGTACAATTTTTTCAACCAAAAAAGCTATTTTTGTACCGTTGCTTTTTAAATTCAGCAGCCATTGGTGAATGTTTGTTTCACATGTGGACCCTGCTGGTTGAAAAAAAGATTACATTTCTGCTCAAAACCTGATGAAAATCGCCAACAGACACGCCCTTAGTATGGGCGAATCTACAACGAAGATAGTAAGGTCTGTTACCATCACACTAAATTTGAAATTCAACATTTTGTAATGGATTTTTCAAGATTTTCAGAAAAAAAAAATCCTACTAATTTTCAAAAAAATTTGTGAAATCGTCTCCACAAATTTTTTTTTTGGGACCAATAACATTAATTATGTAAGCAGAGTAGTTGAAGGTTAGCCAAACATATGTTTATATATTCCTGTTTCTTCATCGGCTCTCATCATATTTAGTACATTAACGACCTAAGTTTTTAAATAATTGAAATTGACACATACATAGCAATTATAAAAGTATATAAGGTAAGAGTTAAGAGAAGCGCATCAGCTACCTAGCATCAATCACAATTTTAAAACTTGCAATTTAATTAAAATATTTTTTTACATCCACTTTATAATTCATTGAAAAGTTTCATCTATGTTAATTACAAAGAAACCTTGCCAATAAAATTTCCCCAGTTGTCGAAGGAACTTTAATACAACTATAGATTGTTATTTTTTTGAGGAGAAGAAAGTGATGGATGGTGGTAGCAACTAACGGTGTTGGAAGAGGTAGTTGTTTCAATTATCTTTATTGGCATATTAATCATATATTTTATTATTGAGGAAATCACAGTCTCACAGGTTTTTAAGATATTATTTTTATAAATTCAAAATCAACTTTAATAATACATAAATCAGGTTTTAATTAATGATTTTTAAATTAATTTTTATTTAAATCAATCATGCACAATTTCAAACCCTAAAAGACCGTTTTCTTTGTCGTTTTCGAGTCGTTTTCTGTTTTCGATTTTTTAAAATGGGGAAACGCGTTCTTTTTCTCATTTTCGAAAACAAATTTTTGAAAACACAAAAAAAAATTGTGAAGAAAACGCAAAACGACCGAAATGCCGTTTTGGGTGTTTTCTTCACAAAATTGAAAGGAAGTGGAAAACACGGGAAATAGTCAAGCCAAAACTAATTCCTGTCTTCTGCCAAGTCACACTCCACCGCCACTTTCCAACCCTCTAAACTCCGGCCAACCTCCTTCAAAATGATCGAATTAATATACCATTGTGAAGCCATCAATCCCCTCTTTAATTAACACAAAAACAACAACCCAATCATATACTAAAATCGATCAAAAAATCCTCAAAAAACTGATTGGGCACAAACTGCTCCTGCCAGAATCTCAACATCCGGCAACACCCAGTGTCGTGCACCACCACCAGTCAATTGCCCACCCCCAGACTATTCCAACCATGGCTTCAAAACTCATTGATAGCTTCTATAAAATCAGTCGATTTTGGAGATAATCGAAGGCGGCTTCCATAAGATCAGTCTATTCTGAGATAATCGAAGGTGACCCATGGTAGTATTGGATGCGCCTTGTTGAGAGGAGTGGATTGATGGTGGTCCGCGATCGAAAAGGTGGCCGACGGTGATGTTTATAGGCCGAAACAGTGAGTGGTATCACGGTTGTTTCTGTTGATTTTCAGCCAATAATCTTTGGACATTGTAGATGGAGATCAGGGGGTTCGAATGCTGTTGGGATCTGGTGGTCTAGCTGGTGGGTGGTGGTCGGTTTGTGAGGTAAAAGACGGTGGCTCACAAGAACGTGTTTTGGTGGTCGGTTTGTGAGGTAGAAGATGCTGGAGAAGGGAAAAGTAGAAAATAACATGAACGCATTTTGGAGAAGTGTTTTGAGAAATAATTTTACAAAATGACAAAAAGAACGCGTGTTCAATAATCTCACAATGGATATTCAAAATACAAAATGAATTCAAAACTCAAAATTGAAATACAAAGAGAACGACCCCTAATTATTTCATTTTCTCTCCCGTCTCTCTCTTCTGCCGACCCATTTTCGCTCCTCTCTCTATCCTCGCCGGCACCTAAGCCAACGATCAACAGTTGCGGCACCATGCATGACAACCCCCATTGCACCACCAACAGCCACATCTCTATCACACCACAAACACAACCCCCCACCAAAAAATCCCCAAATTCACCGCCATACTATCAACAATCACCACCACCAACAAAAATCAACATAAGAAAATAGGTAAAATAAAACACCTGCTCGCAATCACACCTCAACACACAGATCTGAAAGTGCATCATCTCGAACGAGGAAGTGACAGTGGTTCTATGTGCGGAAAGAGAGAGACAGCAGCGCCTTCTCTTGTATTCTTAATGTCAATCCCCACCATTGTTCCATCGTTCTTTAAGCGACGGTGGTTCTATGTGGAGAGAATGGAGATAAGATAAGGAAGAAAATGATTTTAGGGTTTGAATGGTGTAGATATGGTTGCGGTGCGATGGGTGTAGGTGGTGGCTACGGGTTTGTGTGCTCGTGGTGCTGTGTGAACGGGTGTGTGCGAGCGGCGTTGTGGGGTACAGTTGAGGTGCTGTGGGTGAATGAGCTGCTAGTGGGTGTGTATGCGTACGTGCGACGGGGATTGGGTGTGTGCGGTGTCGTGACGATGGTCGTGGTGGGATGAGATGGACATGGGTGTCCTTGACCAATTATTTGGTTGATTGTGATAAAAAATTGGTTAATTTTTGACAAATTAATAATGTGTGACCTAAAAATCGTGATCGTGACTCACAATTTATTAAGTTATAATAGAATTGTGACCAATAAAAGTAACATGCGACCTATAATTTAATGTTTTGTGATCATAAAATAAGTTGTTTGACTTATAAATTTTGTGATTTGTGTCGATGAATAAATGGTGACTTTTAAATTTATAATTTGTGACCGATGAACGAACTGACCTGTAAAATTTTTGAATTTTGATCAAATTGCATAGATCTGTAACCTTTAAAATTAATTAATTAATTAATTAAATCATAAATAAATATTAATGAAAACCCGATTTCTGAAATTTAAAACTTCTATTCTTAATTTTGAAATGGTAATACTTAAAAATCTGGTTTATGTATTGTTTCTTTAATTATTTTTTTCAAAATTTATTAAAAATTTGATTTTAAACTAATGTGCTTAATAAAGTGGATATTATTCTCAAAAATTTAATAATTTCATTATTTTTTTTGTAATACTATGGAACTAGAATATAGTCTGGTGGGGATCAAAATTATTTTTTTAATAGATTTTAATAAAAAATGATTAAATATGTGATAGATATTAGTTGTTGACTATGACTTAAATTAAAATTCAATTTTAGTTTTCATCAAACAACGAATAATATCCTTTTATGTAATTTACAAAACAACTATATATTTAACCCATTGATATTCCTGGTAGGACCCACAAAAGCCAGTAAAAACAAAACAAAAAAGCAAAACCCCCTCCTCCTTCCTCTTCTTCCACACACTCTGTTTCTCTGCTTCTTCACATTCTAGAGGGAGAGGGAGAGAGAGGGGTGAGTGAGTGCTGATACACACGTCGGCGTATTATAGAACCAGGCCCTTCGATTCATCTTTTCCTTTCTCAAATTTCAACTCTCGTTCCATTTCTTGATTGATTGATTCTACCTCTTTTACTTTCTCACTGATGTAACTTCTTCGCTTACCTCCCACGGCATTCCATTGGAGAGAAATCACAAAAAAAGCAAAGAACAATTTCTACTACGTTTTTCGGAGAAAACTAGAATTTTTTTTCCAATAAACTCCAAATTCTCTTCAATTTCAAATTAGAGAAGAAGAAAAACATGATGTGGATTATGAGATTCTCTGGGTTTTTCTCAGCAGCAACGATGATGATTGTACTCTCTTCTTCTCTGCAATCCTTCCCTTCGTTTGAATCCTCCCTCAAATTCTCCTTTCGAAAGGCTCCAGCATTTCACAATGCCGATCAATGTAATTACCCAACATTTGGAAAATTAGGCGTTTGCGATCCCTCTCTTATACATGTTGCGATAACCCTCGACGTTCTATACTTACGGGGTTCGATCGCTGCAGTTCATTCGATTCTGCAGCATTCAAAATGTCCAGAAAATGTCTTCTTTCATTTTCTTGTTTCAGAGACCGCTCTCGAAACTCTAGTCCGATCCACCTTCCCCGGATTGAAATTCGAATCCTATTATTTCAATCCGGAAAAGGTTCGCGGATTGATCTCCAGTTCTGTTAGACAAGAACTAGAACAGCCATTGAATTACGCGAGAAATTACCTGGCGGATCTTCTGGAGCCTTGTGTCAGGCGGGTGATTTACTTGGATTCGGATCTTGTACTGGTCGATGATATTTCGAAGCTTTGGAGTACAAGCTTGGGGAAGAAGACCATCGGAGCACCCGAATATTGCCACACAAACTTCACCAAATACTTCACCGGATATTTCTGGTCCGAACCGCGATTTTCCGGCGTGTTTTCTCGGCGGAACGCCTGTTATTTCAACACCGGAGTAATGGTCATAGATCTCAGTAAATGGCGGCGCTTCGGATACACACGGCGGATAGAGAAGTGGATGGAGATACAGAAGACAAGCCCAAGCCGAATTTACGAGCTCGGCTCGCTGCCACCGTTCTTGCTGGTTTTTGCTGGACGCGTGGCGCCGATCGAGCATCGTTGGAATCAACATGGCTTGGGAGGCGATAACGTGAGAGGAAGTTGCCGCGACCTGCATACCGGTCCTGTGAGTCTGCTACATTGGAGCGGTTCCGGCAAGCCGTGGCTCCGGCTCGACTCCAAGCAGCCGTGTCCCCTCGACTCATTGTGGGCCCCTTACGATTTGTATGAACACAGCTCCCATTTTTTTCTTCTGTGATTATACTAATACAAATTTACACTTGTGCCACGTGTATGTATTATTTGTACACTAATTTTCTGAAAATAAAATGGAAAAATTCTTTTCTTGCCATCAAACAGAATGCTTGCTCACTGAAAGGCCTTTCATTTATGTTCGCTACTGGCTAGTGATGGATACGGGAGGGAGGCTATGGATTTATCGGTGGTTTGGTGGTTAGCGGCGCTTGATGTTGAATCATTAATTACCACCAACATATACTTAACAATGTTGACTTTTTAAAATGCAACACAAATCGGCAGCTTGGGTTTGGTGGTTAGCGAATGAAAAATTAGAATGCGAGATCATTAATCCTTTCCATTTTATTTCTTTTTCTTTTTGTCATCTTAGTCGTTCAAATTGATTGAGTCCTAACCAGCTACTCTCAAAGAAAAAAGAATGAACTTATTTCGTAATATCCTCAAGACATAAGAATTTAGTTTGGACATGACACAATACTTATAAATAAATTTCAAAATATATTGATTTTCTTTGAAACCAGGATATTTTTCTAAGAGCATTTCCTCCTTTTCATAGTAAAAATTTCATGATACATAACATTAAATCTAATAATTGATATGAAGTCTTAGTTGAGTAGAAGCCTTTAACAAAACTAAACGATTTACTAAATTCATTCGAGTATCGAGTAACAACCCCTCATTATACATGCTGATGTTTTATACAGTACTACTTTATTGTGTGTAAGTAGCCTTAGAGGGGCATTTTTTTTTCCCCGCGAACTTTTGATAATTTTTATTTGTAAAGTTGATTAAAATTGGCATAAGACAGTATTCCTACTCCAATTTTAATTGAAAACATCATAAAAAAAATTATCTGATCTTTTAAATGTTTCGTAAATCCAAACAAAGTTATAGTAGTTCACATTCAACTTGAGAGTTATATCTTTATTTCTTTTTTCGTTAACTCCTACACACTAAAATCGGATCTTATCCATTTGTGTAGATGATGCTTCGACAGAAGTTAGTTTTAGAGAGGGAAGTTATGATCATTACGTTCAGCACATTTAATGACTATCAACTACGGATTAGTTCAAGATTATGTATACACGAAAGATCCTCTTTTGATTCTCTATTTAGCCCTATATCTCTTATACATACATAAAAGTAGGAGTTTCTCCACTAGCAGATTTTTTCGAAAATTTTTATTTATTCTAGTGTCTGCATTTGCTGCCATTATATGTTTTCACTACAACTTTTTTTCATGTCAACCCAAAAAATGTCCTTGGGAACGCGACTTTGATGTTGGCGACTTATATCAAATGTCAATTCGAGGTCGAAAAAATAAATATTTTAATGTATCACTACGCTCCACACTTTCCAAAGAGGCCCAAGAGGGGGTAGGTTATTCAAGTGGCCATTTCACTGTGCTGCTATTGCAAGTGATATAAAAAGCAGCAGTCATGCGTGGCATTGAGCTGCCCTTTTGTCTGATCCCACATGAATGTGGTTGACTAAATCTTGTTTACCTAACTTCTTGATTGTAAGTTTGCAACAGAGTCAGGAATCAATAATGGCAATTCGATAAAGTGATGCCCTCTATCAGACCAGTGAGAACTTAAAAAGGACATTTATGCGTAAGAAATTAGGGTCTCAGTGGACTGAAATTGCTGTAAACAAACAAATCATCAGAAAACATAATAACTAAACTATCACCACTATAATGTGTCAAGTCAAATATATGAGACACCATCATAGTTTTGTTCATATATGAGACACCATCATAGTTTTGTAAGATTCATATGAACACATGAATGAAGAAAAGAATTATAGGCCGGCCACATGACACTGTATTTCTAAATCAACAAATGAACAAGAAAAGAAATTGACTGTTAGCATGTGCAAGAAAGCACAGAATGAATCACCAGAATGAATCAACTACAAATGAAGATGTTGACTAATTCTTAAAACGAGGGTACTGGACGATAACAGAAAGATAAACGTATCATAACAGACAGAAAGCCAACGTCTACATAGAATGCTTTGTTGGCCAGGGAGGAAAGGTGCCCAGGAAAGGCAACACAAGACACGCTTATGGTAGCTCGAATCTCAGATTACCTTGGCTTCCATAAGGAGGGTATATGTACACCGTGAGCAACGAAATGATAATGCAGATGAGTCCCGACCAGAGGAATACTATAGTTGGAATCTTCCCCCTTTTCCCCATCAATCCCTTCGCAAAGGGGTAAAGATGAGAAAGAACCCAAAAGCTGAAGAAAACACCTCCAAGAAGTTTGCTCCACTGTGGGAAAGGACTATAAACCGTTCTAGAAATAGCCACGCCGATTGCAATCACATTGAACATGATGATTGTGATTGGCGGGATCATCAAAGTTGTCCATCTAAACTCATATAACTCAGCAAATTCATCATCTCCATCATCCGGTGCTGTAGATTTTGACGTTAATGTGAATGAAATTTCAATCCCAGCTATGACTTTTAACAATCCTTGAACTACAGCTGCAGGGTGTGCACTTGTTCCACCGATCAACCAGAACTGTTCATTTCGCCACCAGTCATGGAGGGTGATTCCTGACCACCTGATTTCGAGGAGTGCAAGCATGCAAAGTGAGAGTGTAATGGCTAATAAGAACACGAGAAAAGTTACGTCAAGGGATTGGACGATGAACTTTCCAGAGAAGAGTGAAAGTGCAGGCAGAACGCAATAAACAAGGAGGAAGATTGAAGTGAAAGGGTATAGTCCAACGTTGAAATATGCCACCCTTTGTAGAAACTTCATTCTTGGACTTGCGAATAAAGCATTGTTTCGAGAAAAGAAGATCTCAACCGAACCAGTTGCCCATCGAAGGACTTGATTGAGCCTATCTGTTAAATTGATTGGAGCCGTCCCACGAAATGCATCTCTCTTTGTAACACAGTAGATTGATCTCCAACCTCGGTTATGCATCCGATAACCTGTGACAACATCTTCGGTAACTGAACCGTATATCCAACCGACCCTCTTGCCCCACTCAGTTTTATCCTCATAGAAGCATGTTACAACACTGACTGCCTCTGCTAGTGCTGCACCGTCTAAAGGTTCGCGTTGAACAGCAAGAGAACCTGCAGGCCTTCCCAAGCATCCTTTTCCTCGCAACTCGTGGAGGAGCCTTCCCCCGAATTCAGCCACAGCTATCGAGTCAATAAGAGAAGTCGAGTTTCCAAACTGTTTAGCAAGTGATGCCCTGGTAACGTCATCATCGTCATTTTGATTCCCACTGATTGGCAAAAGCAATTCATCGTCTTCTTGCTCTTTTTGCCCCTTCGATTTCCTGAGAAGCTTCCGAGTCTTGCGTCTGCCGAACCATCCGTGATGTTCAGTAGCTCTCGGAGGACTAAACCCATAGAGAGCGATTCTCCGGAAAATGCATCCCGTCCCTACATACATAGGACCCTGCAAGCCATCAAGTGCTCTCATGTTTACATCGAAGAACACTGTATTATGGTTTGCATACCGATCATTCGGATCAATGCCCTCAAACCTTTGTGGGAACTGAACATAGCAAATCCTGTCACCACCTCTGTCGAGCATAAAACACATTCCTTCTCTTACTGCCAAAGAATTGTAGATGTAATGATCACAGTCCAGATTTAGAATGAAAGCACCATTTGACATTATTGCACTTGACCGGACTAAAGCATTCATTGCTCCAGCTTTCTTATTGTGATCGAAACCAGGTCGTTTCTCACGGGACACATAAACTAACATTGGTAATCTTATATCAACATCAGTTGTGTCAACTAAGTTCTCCTCATTGCTTTCAGTACCAAAAAGTGGTTCTACACTCGCTGGAACCAACATTATCTGTAAATAAAATAGGCTCTGGCATTAAAATGAGATGATTATATCGAGAAAGGGAATGATTTTGAACTAGTTACGTTAGTGGAGGAAATAATTACCTGTATAATGCCTTCATGATCACCTTTTGAATGACCTTCTTCTGATGATGACCATGTTCCATGCCAGTGACTCCCATCAGCCATCCAAGTAGCCTTTGGGACCTTGACAGGCTCGGATGGATTTTCCCCGAGTTCGTGCTGTTTCTTCTTGGCCCGTAACTCGGCTTGGGCATTGTAAGCATCTGATCTTCTTCTAATCGACTCTGGTAAAGCATTAATCCTCACCTTAAATTCATCATATTCTCGCTTAACTCTTCGCCTATCCCTGACAAAATCAAGACGTACTTTGTTCTTAAGTGGATCACGTTTTTGTGCAAAATATGCCTCAGGATTTCGGGGCTCTATCTTGTGTTTTTTACAGAAAGGAACCCATAGTCTTGCAAAGCTAGCTGCCTCAGCAAGAGCTTCAAATGTTACTAAGGAGCCTCCATCATCTGATAGGTAACACGAAATCTTTTCCACCGGATAATCAACAGCAAGGATTGAAAGAATTGTATTTGCTGTCACAAGTGGTGGTTCTTTGTCTGGATCAGCTGTAGACACAAACACATCAATTCCAGGAAGGTCGGATAATTGTTTTGGGTTCCGAAGATTTGGTTCAGTGGATTCAAACCGCTCTCTCAAGACTGAGAGGTCGGTCACCCTCCTCACCGGACAAATTTTTGGCAGTTGATCAAGAACCCAAGACAGTGCAAACCACATTTCACAAATAACAGACATCAGCCATAACCACATTGCTTCATGATTAGGATGTGAAATCCTCCACGTTAGGAAGCAAGCAAGGGCGCCAAGTCGAAGAACCATAAGCAATCTGCAACATATCAACATTCATACATCAACTTTTGAATATGAAACAAACTTAAAACTTCATTGAAATGAAATTCTATTCCTAATTATACTACCCCTGCATTATTGTTAGGAAGCAAGAACATAACTTTCTTGATTTTCATTGCACCAATATAAGCAACCTGCACATTAACGTACATGCACCAATTTATCAATGCTAAGGCCATACTAAAACTTCATTGAAATGGAATTAGGGATTTGGAACTTGAACTAAACCACATCAAAAAATTCTTAATACAAAGTCTGATTATGCCTGATTATGCTGCCTATCCAATAATATTATTAGAAAGTAAGACCAGAACATCTTGAACTGAAATGCATCAATTACATAACGCGTATTCTTTTCCTTTTTTGATCTTAGGTACTCCAAGATTAACTTAGCAGATTTACATTCAAGAAAAACCCAATGAATGTTCATCTCAGATATTTATCTAGACAATTTTTATGTTGGAATGTTCATCTCAGATATTTATCTAGACAATTTTTATGTTGGACTCTTTGGAGCCTAATAGTAGTGCATAGCGAACTGCTATGAAAATTTGTGATTCTTGCTTTATGTATTTCTGATTTCATTGGGTTTGTTATCACTCTCGGAGTCAAGGATTACATAAAATAAAATGGATACCAGCAATATAAATTAAAAAAGGAAAAGATCTCAGTTTATAGATTACCTGTATGGACTGATTATTGCAGCAGAAATCCCAATTTTTCGAGTCAAAGGCTTGTTTCTTCTATCACTAAAATCCGGGGGGTTCTCATATCTTTCCGTCCCTCTTCCGAATTCATATCCATCCCTCGGCCACAAAGCATTGCCATATCCATAAGTCCCTTTTGTCTCAAAAAGCCATCTGGTATGATCAAAATCTTGGTTCGGGTTTTTGAAAGACTGCACCAATGAAAAATTCTTCTCCAACTTAGTACCCCCTCCCCACGAAGGTAGAGGATTCGCCTGATCCTTCTCCTCGGATCGTGGCTCGTGATCACTTTCGTCATCGCTAAAATCCTTATGAGGCTCTTTACAACCGGGACAGTGCCCTCCACCATTTTCGATGCAGTCCATGTAACAATCATTGCAAATTTTGAATCCACACTCACAATAACCCTTCAAATTCCCTTCCACTGCCTTCTCATCACAACCATCCATTCCACACTCCGTTTTCGACTTCATCACCACCGACTCCTCCTCCGAGCTCTTTCGGGCATGAGCCCTTGTTGCAGAATTGAATCCTCCTGTGAAAATAGTATCCTTGATAAAATCTTTAGATGGGTTTTTGCTCCGGCTCTGGCTAGTTTCAAGAGAACTGTTCTGAGATTCTGACACCACCCGATTATCAGGAGTTGAAGGAATATGAACAGTATAAGCTACAAATTCATCCGTGCTGTCTTTCGAGAAAGAAAGATATCTCCCACCACTTGAAGAAGCCCTGCGATTTTCTCCACCGCCTGAGCCCCCTAACCCTCTTCCACTGATAGGAGAGTTGGGGTTGTTCGATATGGAGTGACGAGGCACGGGGCTAGTCAATCCCTTGCTTCGAGACCCACCGGAGGAAGTGACTGTGATAGTCACCGGAGATGAAGTTGGAGAATTAACAGCCATTTTCACCATTTTTTTCTTTCAAACAAAAACTCAGAATTAAAAAAAAAAATCAATATATTGATGAATCAAATGCTAAAATAATGAAAAACCCAGCATTAGAAAAAACGAAACGAAACGGTATAGAAGGAGATGAGTATCTGGGCAAAGGATTCAAATTTGAAAATTTTCAGATAGAAAAAAAATAGGAATGGACAGTGATTTTAAATGAGGAGCATATTATAACGGTCATAACATCCCGACCGTTGCCTAAAGTGATCTGACGGTGTAAGTTGCATACACAACGGTCTATTTCGTGCCGGACGTTTATCTGACGTGGCATATAATTATATTTTTCTTTTATATAATATTATAATCTTTTGAAGAAAAAAGTCAAAAGCAAAAGGGATTTGGATTTCTTAAGCTTTTGAATTTCAACGGTCGAATTAATAAAGACTGATTAGAACTGCAGATCTGATACTTTGTAGAGTAAGCAAAAATGGGTTTGGATAATTAATATTACGGCCTCCATAATTAAATTTTAAATTAGAGGGAAATGATTAATCAATTATTATGTAAATAATCAGGATATATGTTAAATACTTTTAGAATAAAGATATCTAGCAACCGTGCTTTTAAAACACCAATCTATGTAGCTGCATTTTATATGTTAAATTAAATGAGTTATTTGACTTTTCATTTAAATGAATATATCGTTTTTAATGTTATGTAATTGTCGCATAGGTTGATGGTTTAACATCAGTGATGATGAATAATATTACTCGATGCTTTATTAGTGATATGTTATACTCAATCGCAGCTTAATAGACCTGTTTATCGAGTTGAGATCTTCTGTTCAAAATCAAACTCACTGTTTGTCTCTCATTCTTTTAAAATTCTTTTTTTTACGTACTCATTTTTAACTACACATTCACAAAATAAGATATTCGACATTTAAACTCAAAACTTTTTTATATTTTTTAACCACACATTCTTCAAAAAAATTACTATTCAAAATAATATTATTTTCAATCAAACCACTAAACATGGGCTAAATAATTGTTTATTGACATACGGCCCCCAAGTTGTCAAGTATGTCCTGTACGAAGAACTTGTATTATGAATTTTCAGAATTCAATTATAAAAGGCAATAGGTTTTGCATAATACAAATAAAGAGGAATTTCCATGCAACTCGATTTAATACCATGGGGCTTCTCTTCTTAGATTATGCCTTCTGGACCAATGATGACCTGCAGATATAGAGCCCGTTTGGTAGAGATTAAAATTGAAAAACTAGCAGTTATTGTTGATTTTTATTAGACGAGTGAGACCCAATAACGACTATATTTTCAATTTTAATTGAATTTTAATCGATACCAAATGTGTTCATAGAGTCTGTTTAATAGAGATTAAAATTGAAAAATTAGCTGTTATTGTTGACTTTTATTAGACGAGTGAGACCCAATAACGGCTATATTTTCAATTTTAATTGGATTTTAAGTTCTCCCAAACATGCTCATGGTGTCGAGTGCCATTGACCCCATAAAATTTTAGAAATTTCTTCATTATTATTTTACTCTTCATCAAAATTTAAGTTTTTATCCAATCCCTCTTCTGAGCACTGTTCACAATTTTTCCCTAAAAGGCCCAATCTAAATACAACCATGCTACTTGTACCTAAAGCTTTGACAATTTTTTTGATAGATGGACACAAGCGGCCCGCGGCAGGCGGCCCCCTATTTGTNTAATCGATATCAAACGGGCTCATAGTATTCTCGATGCTTTCTTAACATGCTCCACTTACACCAGAATTGGTTAAAACGTCACACGATTTTTTTTTTATATATTTGAGGTGCAAATTAGTATTATTTCTGTTATTGACTTAAAATACTTGTTAAGATTCTCTTTCTCGTGAATTTTCAATTGCATTTCTTGTTCTACCTTCACGTGAGGATTTTAGAGAAAAATGTTCTTTGATGAATCTCTTGATGTGAGATTATGTTTTACTCCAAACGCAGTTCTAAAGTAAATTGCTAGCACTGCCTGCATTTCCGTTTTGTTGGATGTGAAAACTTATCGAACATCAGTCATATTCATGTTATTCGCATTTTCTACAAGTTGGTTGGTTGGATTTTTCATCGATAATTTGTAACGTGGAACCGCACTAGTTGATTAGAAATAAGGGTGTGTTTGAGCCACATTATTTTGGAAAAATGTATTTTGGAATTGTAGATTGATAGAGAATGTGTGGTTGAAAAAGAACGAAAAGTTATTGATGTGATGGAAAATATTATTTTATTGAAAAACGTAGAATGAAAATTTTACTGTTTACCAAACATGAACTAAATACAGAAGATCAAGTAAATTTTCTTTTGACCTACTCATCTATGGATGGTTTTGCTATGGTTTGCACAATTTTCGTCTTAGGACATCTCCTTTTACCCTTTTTGAGCACTTTTAGCATACCGTAATCAGGGCATCCGAATAAGGGGGGATTATGATGCATTTGATGCTAATAATTTAAAAAGATAATAAAATATATTTTATCAATTTTTCTCACTTTATACGTAAATTTACTCGCAATTGATTGGTTACTTAATAAGTATTTTTGTCTTATAAGTGATATAAATGAAATTTTTAGTTATATTTATAAACATATTTTTTTACTTATACATGATTATGCACTTATAAGTAAATTTTTTTACTTGTACATAATTTTTTTTCTTATAGTTTATATATATACATATCAACTAGTTTTTACCTGGAAGAAAATCATTGTGCTTAATACTTATAATCGAATTTATATTATACATGGCAAAAATAATATATTTTAAAACTTATTTATGCTATAACTTTACTGTTCGTTCACCTGTGAGGGTAAGGGGTGGGTAACATTACAAAAGTCTTAACAGTGGCATGCGAGAAGGTGAGAGTCGGTGTTTTCACATAAAACCAATGTCATTTATAATTAGGAAAATTATATTTGTACATGATATTTTACTTATTAGTGTCATGATAGACAAATGACGGCTCCCTATGCTATGAGAGAGGAGGGAGGCGCCAGCGAGCATAAAATATTATATACCCCTAACATAACCCTTATAACTATATGTTTATCGAACAATTGTTCCGAGGCACCATACAAGTGCTGAGTCGTCAGCACCTATGGTACATTTTTTTTGTTTGTTTTGACAAAAACCAATGAAATCCTGCCATGTATTTTTATCTGTACAAAAAAATTGTGAAAGTTAGACGTACTTGTAGCATGGTTTACCTTAATCCATGAATTTATAAGGATTAAACTTATTCGGTCGAGAAGATTCATGAATTCCGATCAAGTTCTTTATCTTAATGCGTCTCAACTTTGAATCTCTAGTGCAATAAATTATCTCCAGTCTACGTTTTTCAAAGGATAATATATATAGCCTCAATAGAATCTGTTTCCAACATAACTTTTGGCAATCCTGTACCAAATTCAGCTCACGAACAGCATACTAAAACTAAGGTAAATTGAGGCTTTAGAATCGAACTTATGTCCACTGGAAACAGAAACTATGTTTAGACAAAAACCTTCTACTGTTCCTCGAGATACACCTTCAAAACCAAAGGTAAAATATAGCACGAGCTATTTACTATTAGCACGCAGACAGAGCAGTGCAACTTTTTTGACACTGAGGTAAGTAAATTTCTTTCACCTAAGAAGTCAAAAAAGTAATATAAGAACACAAGTGAGCCAGATTTATGACTGCACAGTAATAAAAACAAGAAATATTTTCTACATCATTAGAACTCTACTGCTATGGGTTTGTATATGCATTCTAAAAGTACAGATTACAAACAGTTCAAATTTTCGTCACTGTTGCAAAAAGTATTAAAATCAAGGATTTCAGTAATATACTGATATTGCATATATCTCAACTGCCCTTAACCACAACATAACCAAGAGCAAGTTTTGTAGAAAGATCTGCTAAGTATAATAGACAAGATCGCATAACTCATTTTCATCCCATGTGGTCCAATCCAATGCAACAAACATGTCAAAGAGGTCAATATGCATCCTGGTGCTGATCACACCCCTCTTGTAAGTCTCTAAACAACAAAACCAAGTGCATAGCATCCTATCCCGCACCAGTAGATTTTATCATCTATGGTGAATTGACACCCAGCCAAAGCCACAAGATATATCCTACCTTCTTGAATAACAACGCTATTGAAGGTATTTTAAACGTGCCCATAACAGGAGAAAGATTAAAAAAAAGGGCAGAATCTTTTACCAGGCTATTTGGTCGGCTGGGAGGACGGGCATAGTTCTATAGAAGTTCAATTCCCAAAAATGATTGTCCCGAGAAATTGGCACTAAACTTTTTTGCTCACCAAAAAAGATACACCCCTTCATCTCCATTGGGAGTAGTGAGCAAGAAAAAATTGGTAATCAGGGAGAATAACCTGCAAAGTGCGAAGCCAATTGTCTGCAGCTTGTAAAAGAGAGAGCTCTTGCTCACGTTCATGAGCTGCACAAGGACTCAAAATTGAACCCGTTAACTTGTATGAAGCAAGGCCAAAGACTGGTAATGAAATCTTTGAAGACGGATCGACAATTCCACGGACTTGCCTAGTGTTTGCAGCATGAAATTGAGGTGAAATATTATCTGTACGTTCACAGTGTGTCAATGAAGCACAAAGAAGACAATCCATGCACATACACACTCAGACACATGCAGTGACAAAGGGATAGAGTTCACTTTTTTGTATTTTTTGTAGAGTGGAGGTTTACTACTTTTCATCTCTTGGTTACTCCCCAGCCTTCGTTTTTCTTTTTCTTTTGGGGGTCTTGGGGGGGGGGGGGGGGG
>CAIGRL010043678.1:0-14657 GCA_903798325.1 Fraxinus xanthoxyloides
TTTTAGTTAGTAATTTTTATTTTTGTTAATTTATCTGAGTGTTACTCTTCATTCTTTTTCAGGTCTTGTATGTGAAGGCCACTAGGTGGTAAACTTCTTCAAGCTGATTTGGAGATTGAACGGACCTTTCATCGCAGACAAAGGGAAGCTAAAGTGGCACAACATGACAATCAAGAACAAATATCAATGGCAAATCAACAAATTGAACTAACGAGGAATCTTGTAGTCCCAGCCAATGCAAACGAGGATTATAACGATAATACCTTGGGGATTTCTTGTCACCATTCGTTGTCCAAAGTCAATCCAGTATTGTGTACCCCCCATTCAAACAATCGAACTTTCAGCTGAAAAACTAATGTCATCCAGCTCTTCCAAAATGAGCACCAGTTCTACGGGTTGGCTAATAACAATCCACACACACATATATCCCGGTTCTAAGATATATGTCAACACTTCAGGTACCAAGGAATATCAGAAGATGCTATCAAGTTGAGGTTGTTCCCACACACCCTACGGGATAAAGCACTCGAATAGTTGGATTCACTTCATGTGGCTAGCATAACTACTTGGAACGATCTGGCTCACAAATTCTGCACAGAATTCTTCTCACCAGCCAAAGTAGCAAGAATGAAGAACGAAATATCAATCTTCAGTTAGGGTGAATCTGATTCTTTTGATGAGGCTTGGAATAGGTTTAAAAACATGCTAAGGAAATGTTCTCAACATAGGTTTGACAGAAAGATGCATATTAGATTATTCTATACAGGGTTACTTTCTTATTTCAGGAGCATGGTGGATACATTATCAAATAGCTCCATAAGCATAAGAACTATTAATGGAGCATGAGAATTGTTTGAGAGAATGGCTAACACTTTAGCTAAGTGGTCCTCTGACCGTGTGGGTACAAAGAAATCAGGTGGAGTCAACAAAGTTGACACATACTCAACTTTATCTGCAAAAATAGACTTATTATTTCATAAGATGGAGAGCATATCACAAATAGCTAATGTTGTACAAGCTAAAAAGTCAAGTTGTGAAGAGTGTGGAGCAGATCATAACACATCAAATTGTTCTGGAACAAGGCATGGAACAAGTGGATTCTGCACAATGGGGACAACATCAACAAAATAATCCACATTCAGATACTTACAACCTAGGTTGGAGGAAACATCCAAATTTATCGTGGGCTAATCAAAATCAGAATATGCAGCATGAATATTCCAATAATCTTGGGGAGAACATTCTTAGCAACATGACGAACTTTAATTGATATAGAGAAAGATGAGCTAATCTTGAAGATAGATGAGGAGCAAGAGGTTTTCACACTATATAATCCACCTAAAAAACTATCAGCCCTCGATGAGTGTCAATGAATCAATGAAGATAGACCATCCCTTCAACAAAATTTTCAGAAGAGAAAATCAAGATTTGGGAGATTTCTTGGTAGGGACAAGAACTGAGAATTCAAAGTGTGGAGAGCTAAAAGAGGATGCAGAGTTGGAAATTCACAAGGAATGCATTGGTAAGATCCTTCGATTTGAACCACCATGAACTTATCAAAGTAGAGTCAAGTTATAGACTATAAATTAGCGCCGATTGGGAGGCAACCTAACAATTCTTTCTTTTTATTTATTTCTTTCGCTTTATGCATTAATTTAAAAATTTCTTTTTCGGGTTTTTATTATTTTTAATAATATTATCTTAAACCAGTGAGATAAAGATGATGTGAAAGTTTTAAGTTAGAGGTCAGTTTAGAAAATTGAATGCCTAAAAAAAGGGGCATTGCACTAGTTTTTTTAGTAAATAAAAATATATTTTTGAGCTTGTATAACTCGAGTGATTAAGCCAGCAAGGGTTTAAAATTGATGCCCTATGGTCATCTGATTTGGGAATCATCAGCCTAAAGCTTATTACAAGGGTTATCTAGAAAGTAAATGAGAACATGTTACCAAAAAAAATCGATGAATAACATACATACATATATGTATGAATTGCATTGATTAAACCCAGACATTCGGTCAATAGAACTATATCTCTAATACGAGGTGAGTAACTTAGTTTAATCTTAGAGGTTGAAGTAATCAAAGATAGGAGAATCTCTACTTGTTAAAGTGTGAACTTGTAATAGTCCGATACATCCAAATTAAAAGAGGGTAAGGAGTAGATGTAAATGAGTTCAACTTTAAAGCACATCCCAAGATAATTGAGTGAAAAGAATAAGTTTGGGAGTGTGTGCATATTTCGAGCAAAGTAAGGAATTATTTGACTACTTTGGGTCAAGTGTTAAGCTAATCATGATCTTAATATGGTAGCATGAGTTTCCACACACATACACGTCAAGTTATGCACGGAACATGTGTAGATTGATTTGATTTTGCACTGTTGTAGTTGTTTATTTTGTTTAGTACTAAGTTTCAATCCTGAGACACGACAAGTCGTTAAACCATATTTTAAGTGAAATTAAGTTTTAGTTTTGTTCGAGGACGAACAAAGGTTTTAGTTTGGGGGTTGTTTGATAAGTGCATTTTTGTCCACTTATTCGGGGCCATATTACTAAGCTTTTGTGTCGTTTATTGCATTTTACTTAACTTATGTCATTTTTATCTTATTTCAATTTTGGACATATTTCTAAGCAATTGGAAAAGAAAGAAGGATAAATCGGCTGATTGATGGAAGTTTGGGAACTAATATGCATTTGAGTAAAAGTTGAAGCACTAAAATTGAAGTAATTTGATGTGGAGGACCAAGATGGAAGAAATAATGAAGAAAATGGCTAAAAAGAAAATTCGCGAAAGATTTATAACTAGGCAGCCGCCCAGTTATTTTGGTCGGGCGGATCATCAACATAACCAATTTTTTAGCCTAGGTGGCCGTCCTATTCTTTACTGGGCGCCCGCCCAGGCCAAATCAACAAAAAATTTCTGATTTCCTAATTCGATTACAACTCTTATGGAAACGACTCTTGTGGCGTCTTTTAAAACCCTAGGGTCATCCAAAAGTGAGGAGGAAGCATTACAACATATTTTGGAAGAGTTTAATCAAGATTTTTAGAAAGAAAAAAGGGCAAGAATGTGAAGAACAACTCCAAAAACATGAAGATTCAATTGAAGACTAATCGGGTTGATGTCGTTCTTCATATATTTTTTTAATTCTCTTCTCTCCACCATGCTAGGCTAGATTAACTTATGCTAGGGAACAATGAACTATGTAATTCGATTTTTAATTCTTAGTTTTATATTCTTAACATCGAAAAACATGTTTTGGAATATTTGAATGATTTATATGATCTTATTTTCTCCATGATTATAGTGCACAATAATTATGTGAATTTGGTGATTTATTTCATGCATTCGAGAGAATGGAAATAAATTCGACATATATAAAGCATCATAGGGTTCGACAGGGAATAAAAATATACCACTATGCATTGTGTAAATCTTTAATTGTTCATAAAAAGTCATGCATTCTCGTATGTTCGCATCCATTATAGAAATATAGTTGAGTCATATATCAGAATATGTTTAATATTGCTCGAGAGAGATTGTTAAATAATTTAGGAACATTGATTTGTCCATATTGCATCGTTTGTCGTGTGTCAAGGTGTAAAATTAGGGTTAAAAATACTATTACTTAGGAATTCATGATCATAGAACATTCATCACATATTAGAAAACACCCCAAACCATATTCATATCCAATTTGCATTTAATTATATAATTCATTCATACTTGCATATTTATCATTAATTCACTTATAAGTTCATCAACACAAACACTTTCCTTTATTTGTTTCGATCAAGGTCAAGATAATTAGAATTATAATTAATAAATCTTTGTGGGAACGATACTTGGACTCAAAAATCTATTTTAATACTTGATAACGAACAGTACAGTTGCGGTGGTTTGAATTCGAAATATATTTTCGTGAACAGATACACATGGAAATAAGCATTATAACATTAAAAAGAAAATATTTAAATTAATTAAAGCTAACTTAAATTGCATCCATAAACTCCAGCACAAAGATTTAGCCCATATTATATAAATGATAAAAATGAGAATATTTATAAAAATACATTACAAGTATGGTAAAACAATGGAGTAAATATAAGTTTATAGATAAAACCCTTTTGTTGGATTTTTGAAGATGANTTTATTTGTTTCGATCAAGGTCAAGATAATTAGAATTATAATTAATAAATCTTTGTGGGAACGATACTTGGACTCAAAAATCTATTTTAATACTTGATAACGAACAGTACAGTTGCGGTGGTTTGAATTCGAAATATATTTTCGTGAACAGATACACATGGAAATAAGCATTATAACATTAAAAAGAAAATATTTAAATTAATTAAAGCTAACTTAAATTGCATCCATAAACTCCAGCACAAAGATTTAGCCCATATTATATAAATGATAAAAATGAGAATATTTATAAAAATACATTACAAGTATGGTAAAACAATGGAGTAAATATAAGTTTATAGATAAAACCCTTTTGTTGGATTTTTGAAGATGAAAATTACTTCCTCTTGATTTCTCCCAAAGTTTTGCCAAATCCTTTGATTGCTTCTCCTTGTGCTCTAGGTTTTACCTCCAAAATGCCAATAAAAATGAAAGAGAAAATGAAGAAAAGAAATAGAAAGAAGATAAAAGAAAAATAAGAAGAAAAGAGGAAGAAGAAGATTAGATGGCGGATAATGATTAAAAGAGACTGAATTTGGTTTAAAAAAGCCCTAGAAATGTGTCCCGAAAATTGTCCAAAACCCCCCCAAAATCTAGCTAAAAAAGGAAAAAAGGACCCAACTAGATAGTAGCATGTACGCGCAGGCATTGTGCTTTGCTCTCGGGTTAGTTTTTAACTCTCTCTCGTGCGTTCAAGTGTTTTCTTCTTTCATGTCGTCCAGTTTAGTCCTTCACTATTTGCATGCATGGTCCTCAATTTTGATATTGTACAATCTGGTCCCCAAATCGTGACTTTCATTTCAATCATGTAGTCCAAAAATTGCATCCAAAGGTCCTTTAACTTTCTGCACTTGTGCATTTTGGTACCCAAATTCTCAATTTTGCACGATTTTGGTCATTTTCTCCTCTTTTTTGCGTTGTTCTATTTCCTTGTGTGATTTTTACCTACAAAGACAATAATTATATAATTATGAATAGAAATCTGCTCATTTTATCCATATTTAAACTCATTTAGATATTATATAAGTGTGCAAAAACACACTTATCAAATACTCTCAAACTTAAGTTCTTGTTCGGGACGAGCAAGATTATCTACAACATAAACAAGCACATGTGATAATTATCAACACATTAGATAGCTTGTTAAAGATATCAACGAGTTTAAAATTGTGTAATGATTCACAAATATGCCCCAAATAATGCTACTAAAACAATTTAAGCTTATTCAATGTTCGATTGGTGTATGTATGTGCACAGTGTCTTTCAATTATCATCTAAATTAGGAAAAAAAGTTGTCAAGATGGAAAAATTTCAAATTGGCTCTAATTCGACCCTTTGTGGTCAAATATTTTCGCATATAAACTTATACCAAGTAATTCAAATCTACTAGTTACATAAACCCAAACATCAAATACAATTGCATAATTTTCATCAAGATTTTCAATAAAAGCTCATCATTGACCTCAATCCCTTAAACTTTCTTTTTGACCCATGTAGCGAGTTTCAGGTTGGTAACTCTGCAATTTTTTAGACCAAAGGGTAATGGGTTTTGATATACCCCTACATGCTTAATAACTCAAGTCAAAAAGACTAAGGAGTTAGGCAAGAATCAACAAGTACAATGCCCCTTTTTAGCATGACAAAATAAACGAGCTTAGATTCCTAGCACGTGGTCACTACCTAACTTATACTTAGCAAAAGACACTTCACTGTCCACATACATGGAATCAACACACTTTTAAATAATATCCTTCACCGGCTCGACCACCATAAACTTATCACACAATATGGTTAAATGAAAGAGAAGAAAATGTACGATTGATAAAAATTTATGCACAACTCACAACTTAGTTCATACCAATTCAAAAACCTATCCATCAATCCAAAATTTCTACATCTAGATGACAATGAATCATGACTATTTTACTCAAAGTAACTTGAGATATCACATGAACATGTAATTTTTTGAAAGAAAAAAAATCAGGCACAAATAGCATATTTGGTCATGCATAGCTTATGAATGAACAATAATTTTAAACATTAAACAATCCTAAGCTTGTAAGGCTATCTAACATGCCAACACAAAATCATAACAATTAAAGCACAATCACCCCAAACTTAAACCACACATTGTCCTCGATGTGTAAAGAACAAGATAAAAGAGAAGATGGGATAACGAAACTTCCCCGGTTGTATAATTGTGTAGTGGTACTAATGCTTAAATTGAACTTGTAATGCTTTTGATGAACTTGAGCACGTGCCCTTCTTATACACCAATTTGCCCTCAAACTTGTTAGGAGCTATATATATGTGGGACTTCAAAAATTTCCTACAAAAACAATGATAGCTAATCAAATACAAATAAGAAAACGTATAAAATTAAATAAAAAGATTAAAAGTTAAAAAATTTGGTTGCCTCCAAATAAATGATTTTTTATAGTCTTTAGCTCGATTTTGGTAATTGACTCATGGGCATCTAAAGAAGGCTTTGGATACCTTGAACATTTTTCTTCTTTTGGCTTTGTTCCACTTTTCATTGGATCTCCAAAACTCAACATTACCCCTTCCATTTAATAGGACTTGCATATTCCATTTAATTCAAATTCAACTATGAACATTTCTACTATCTCATCGGGCTTAATCAGAAAAATAATATCTTGGCAATCAACTAAGTTAGAAGAGTATTAAGTTTGTTTTCTCCTCATTGATTGCCACATTTTTCGTTTAGTCCCGTTGTGATTAATTTGTCATTCTCTTCAAGTTCTTTTTCAATAATTGACTCATCTTCAGATGGAATCTCCACGGGTTAGTTTTTAAGCCTCCCCTGCGCACACAAGTTTTTCCTCATTTCATGTCAACCAACTTAGTCCTCCACTATTTGTATGTCTGATCCCCAACTTTGATCTTGTACAATTTGGTCCTCAAATTTTAACTTTCATTTCAATCATGCGTTCCGAAAAGATATAAATAAGTTGATGTATCCCAAAATTTATAAATTCTTACACATTGGTTGTCAATGGACCTCTAGACGATTAGAAAGCATACATAGCAATATAAAAGTAAGTGTACCCTGTTACATACTTTCACTTTAGTATGCCCCCATTCTCATTTTATTAATGGATATTGCAACAAGCCATTAAAATGCAGATTTTATTTTATACAGAAACTAACTGTATGCGATAATTGGAAATCACAATTGGAAGTACATACATATTAGTACATGAAAGTATGCAACTTTTCTTCTGTAAAACATATGCATTTTCAATTATATTGCCATTTAATATGCAAAACATATGAAATAATATTTTAATGTCCAGTCGTGCATAACTTGTTTTTGACATCCAATTACATCATGCATATAAAACAAGAATAGTGTTGGCTTTTTTTATACCCAATAAATTCCGGGCAATGATATTAAACCGTTTTATAGATTATTATTATTAATAGGCCTCGACTGAGGAATGAAGTGAAATATCGACACTACAATCGCTCAAACCAATCCTACAACCTATTTAGGCAATTCGAAGTAACCTAATTTAACTAGTGCTACTAATGGCCCAACCCGTAAATCTTGGATGTCTTCGTAGGTTGATAGTCCGTTTAACCACTCCCTATAAGCTATTGGGCCTAATTACTTCCTAACCTAAAAGCCCACTCCAAACTTATATATGTTTGACTCCCGTGTGTTGGCTTTAGTGTATGAAATATATCCTTGCATTGCCTGTGCATGAGAGAAATCGGTGGCTACAGTTTGCCTCATGCTTCTACTGTTGAGTCTCTTGTTCCTATTTTTTTCCAGCATTTGTGGCTGCAAATATTTCATACCTAGTCCTTAGTGGGCAAGCCAATAAGGCAACCGATATTAGAATTGAGTTGTGGTTTTAGGTTTGTGTGATTGGTGGTGTTTGATTTGGTATTTGTCGAAACTATGCCCGGATTCCACGTTAAAGGTCCATTATTCTACAATTGGTATTAGAGCTTGGTGGGAAATCAAAATCTAAAGAAAAACTAGAAGAAGAACAGTGAACGAATCTGAAGTAGAAGAACAGTGAAGTTTTGCAAATCCATTTTCCGGACAAATGGCTGACCTGTGGAAGAAATTAATCTACAAGTGAAGGAGAAGGTGACTAGATGACACGTGGTTGGCGACGACGATGACATGTGGAAAATCCAGCGATGGCGTGCGAGCGCTTGGGGAGGTTTTCGACGACGATTTCTTCAGACAGAATCTTCATTTTAACATTTCTAACATTCGTGTGTCATTAGTTTTTTTTTTCAAGTACTACAGTGAAAGTCAAACGATTTTGCCCTTGGTGGGTTGATGGTCGCAATTGCTATATATATTTACCGAATTACTTTAGGCCAAAATCGTGGTCCTAAAGAAGTAAATTTACATCTATCCTATTTTACGGACTCAGCTAGGTCCGCTCTAGTAAATTGGTTAATCCCGTTTAAATTTCAGTATTAGCACTCATTCTGTGGGGTGACATTAGAATGGGGTTTTCGTGAATCGGTAACCATTGCTTGTGCTAGAAATTTAAGAACTATTTGCTCTATTCGAAGTATTGGATTTAACTACAAGTTAATAATTGTTTCTGTGTTTAATTGCACATGAATTTGAGTTTTTTGTTGATATACCTTCATGTTGCATTGACTATTCTGTTAGAACACCTAGACTTGATCCGTTTGAATATTCTCTTGATATGAGATCTCGAGTCTTACGAAATCCTGTGATTCTAGAATGGTGTATATTGTTGTCTTAGGATTATTTTGTGTGACCTATTTGTGTATTTTGGTTATCCTATTTTTCAAAATGTCTTTACATTTCGAAATTGAGATTCTCAATGGGAATCTGGACTTTTCAATTTGACAACAAAAGATAAAGAAGATTTTGGTTCAACAAAAAGTTTCAAAGCCATAGATGGCAAGTTTCCTGCAAATTTAACAAAAGCACAAAAAGAAGAATATGATGAACTTGCTTACATTTCAATTATTTTACACTTATCCGACATTGTTTTGAGAAAAGTTGAAAAACTTGATTCTACTAAAAAACTTTGACAATACTTGGAGGACTTATATTTGTTTAAGTTGTACTTGCTTGAAATATTTTTCAGCTTTAAAATAGATCATTTAAAGTTTCTTCATGACAATTTGAATATTTTCAACAAACTTGTTTAAGATATTGTTAATTTTGATGAAAAAGTGTCCGATATGTATAAGGCCATTGTTTTGCTAAATTCTATGCCTGATTTATATAGAGAGGTTAAGAATGTTATTAAGTATGGTAGGAACACTTTAACGCATGAGATTGTCGTAGATTCTCATAAAAGTAAGGAGATAGAGATTAAAGCTAAAAAAGAGAGTAAGAGAAGTGGTAAGTTGCATATGATGAGGAGTAGAATGAAGTTTAAGCAGATGAATTTGGATAGAGCTCAAGACAATGGTGATTCGAGTAGTGACTCGCGTGATGGTGGTGGTAAGAAGAAAGGCAAGAGATGGGACAAGTCTAGTGGTAAATATTGTTACAGTTGTGGTAAGACTAGACACTTTATTAGGGACTGTCCCAAGAAGAAAAATGATAAGCAGAGTGGTAAGATGAGAGACAAAGCGAATGTGGTTATAAGTTTAACCCTAGTGAGATTTATTGAGAGTAAACTTAGTTATTGTATGTGCATCCGTGTGTAATCCTTTCTACATGTGTGTGACTGCTTAGTTCCGTTACATGATTATTGTTGCTTTTCAATGTGTTTGATATATGCATTGACATGAATTTGAGTCATCTTATCACTTGGTATAATTGTTTGCATGCATAGTGGTTAGGATACATTAGCAGAGTGTTGTATGTCTTTTTGGTATGGTGGAGTATAGATGCTTAGGGATGGTTGTACTGGGGATGTGGAGTGTGACATTTGGATCACGAGTAAATAAGTGATTAAATGTCTGAAATCTTTTGTCTGTGAAAAACCCTGATCAGGTGGAGTGTGAGGAAGACACTTCTATTATCTCTGTTAGGTGGAGACCCATTATTAATTTAGGTTTGAAAAAATGATGTGGTGATAGACGATAATCCCAAGAATTTAGGATCTAGTATAGCCTACCAGATTGACATAGGTTGAGTGATTAGTCTAGTGAGCATAGTGGGCGATGAGGTGAGATATGTATTCTCGAAGTGTGAGCGAGACAGAATGGGATATGATAAGTGTGGTGAGATTTTTTCGTGCGATCATTTATGCATTTGTTGCATATGTGTTGACCGTGTACTTGAATAATTTGGTGTTAATCTATTGCTCTCTGTGCGTGTTTTTTGGAAAGATATGCGTTATCCTTTATGATATCTTCAACGCATGTTTATTTGCTTTTGATTGATTGCTGTGATTATCTGCTTCTACTTGTGTGTTCTTGATCTTAACACCGGTGAGTATATGGAGCATGTATGGTATGTGTTTCGAGGTCGAAAACACGAGATAAGGTCCATGATTTCAATTTTATTGATTACCTTGATTATGCAAGTATAAAATGTGTTTTTCGTTACTTGAAGGTTGATTGGGTATTAAGGTGGAGATTTATTGAATTTTTTGATACCCAATAAATTCCGGGCAATGATGTTAAGCCATTTTATAGATTATAATTCATAGGCCTCAACCTATGAATAAAGTGAAATGTCGACACAACAATCACTCAAACCAATCCTACAATTTATTTGGGCCATTCGAAGCAACTGTACGACGGATTTCGCGTATTCAAAATACAGAAATCGTTACAAATTATATTTTGAGAAATACAAATGGATAGAAATCTTCTTGTAATTGCAAAAATTGCAAAACTCTTTGATTAATGAGCTGAATGTTTGAAGACAGGAGCCACGTGGCTTAAATCCTAGACTTCAAGATTTATTGGGAATTTGATTTGTCGAGAACTTCACTTGTTCGACGCTTGAATTTTGGACTTGGATTTGTACTTCGAAAACTTGGACTTGATCTTGATTTGATTTGAAAAAGGCTTTGATCTTCTCGGATTTGCTTGATTTGAAGAAGATTTTGATATTTTTCGTATTTGCCGGTCTCAGAGTTGGGAGGATTTCTTCAGCACTTTGTGATTTTCTTTTTGCACATTTTTTTTCCCTTTGTAATGGACCTTTGATCTTATTTATATGAGAAATTCTTGACCAATTTTGGTAATCACTCAATTAATTCAATTAAATTGATTATAATTGAATAATGATGATTTTAAAATATTAGGGTGGGCTTTTAAAATTTTATAGGCTTATTATGTTTTAGTTTAATTGGGCTAATTATTTAAATTGACCAAACCCATTATTTATTTATGTCTACAAATGCTCCCTCAATATTTATTAATTTATTATGAAATAAATAAATTAGTAAATCTTGATTTTCGATTTTTTTGACGTCATCGTTGTTTGATTATTTATTTTACACAATTCTTGATTTATTTATTTGAACAAATTTTTTTTATGTTTTATGATAAGTTGGGCTCAAGTGAAGCCCGATATTTAACTATTTATATGAACAAATTATGAGATTTAAAGACCAATAGGTCAAATTTGCTAAAAAAAAGGTAAACTTTTTTTTCTCTCTCATTTCTTCTGTCGTTTTTCAAGTTTTTTTAAATACTTGATTTCTGCGTGACAGAAACCATGATTCCACATGGCAGAAACCAAGATTTCTTGGTCTCTGCCATGTAGAAACCAAGAACCCAATATTTTTTTTATTTCTTTTTTCGTTTTCGTGAACAGTACCTCTTTTTTTGTTTCGCGTTTTGTCTTTTTTTTTTTTTCATGTTTCCCATTCCCTTCTTTTTTCTCTTTTTCTTTCTTTCTACCACTCTGCACGTTTTGTTTTGTTTTTTTCTGCATGAATAGTGTCGACACTATTCATGTGAATAGTGTCGTACACTGTTCACATAAACTGTAAATTTTTTTTGTAATTGTTATAAGATTGGAACTAACATTTTTCGTTTTTATTTCCAGGGAACTTTTGGTACAAGTCAAACATTTTGAGCTTTGAGATTTTCTTAGTGTAGAGTAGAGTTTTATCTGCAATTATTTCAGGGTTCAGGATTGGCTCCTTCGACTGTCCAATGCACTTTTCGTTTGGGACCAGGACTGGCTCATTCGACCGTCGAATGCACTTTATGTTTCGGACCAACTTTTCTTCGACTGTCCAAGGCACATTGTGTTTGAGACCAAGAACCGTTCATTCGATCATCTAAGGCACTTTGTGTTTGGAACCAAGGACCGTTCCTTTGACCGTCCAAGGCACTTTGTGTTTGGGACCAAAGACCCGCTCATTTGACCGTCCAAGGCACTTTGTGTTTAGGACCAATGACTGACTCCTTCACCGTCCAAGGTACTTTGTGTTTGGAACCAATGACCGACTCCTTCGATCGTCCAATGCACTTTGTATTTGGGACCAATGATCAACTCATTCGACTGTCCAATGCACTTTTCATTTGTGACCAAGGACTGGCTCATTCGACCATCTAAGACACTTTTTGTTTAGGACCAAGGACCCGCTTCTTCGACCGTCCAAGGCACTTTGTGTTCAAGACTAAGGACTGGCTCCTTTCCTTGGTCCTTCCGTCCAAGACACTTTGTGTTTGGGACCAATGACTAACTCCTTTGACTGTCCGGGCACTTGAAGCTATTCCAAATCCTTCAAAAGGTGACGTTGGAGTTTTTCACATTAACATCAGCCTCCTGAATACACCATCAGATGGCGAATTTTTAGATATGTCTCCTAGAACATGGAACGCGGGTAGGCCATTTTTGTTTATCTCCATTTTTTTGTAGGTTTTTCAAGCATTCCTGAAGGATTGAATTTCTCTATGAA
This sequence comes from Fraxinus xanthoxyloides, assembly GCA_903798325.1. NCBI lineage: Eukaryota > Viridiplantae > Streptophyta > Magnoliopsida > Lamiales > Oleaceae > Fraxinus > Fraxinus xanthoxyloides. The sequence goes on from CAIGRL010043678.1 coordinate 13,037, forward strand.
TCCGGACTCTTTGCAAGACTGGACTAGCGAGAATGATGAGAGAATTGGTGCACTTCAAGGAATAGATGGTACTCATGATTTTCGCGACCCACCTCGTAAACACTCGAATGCTATGAATGAAGGCATTTCGGCGTTCAACATTAATGTTCCCCAGGATGAAGATGAAGTGAATTCTGAGACTGGGAGAGCTATCATTTCGGAAATCAATGAAAAAGTTCCAACTGCTCCACATTCATTGGCTTTGGTTAACATTTCGCCTTTAGAAACAAATAATTGTCGGGCAGCTCCAATTTGTTCTTTATTGGAAGATAAAATTAGTCAGCTAACTTTTGGGTTGGATAGACTCCACGATGAACTTCAAACCCATCAGGAACAAAAAAGCATGCTAAGAACTGCAAAGGCCGCTTTAGAAGAATCACAGACTAGAGATATTTCTAGCACAACATCCATTGACCAGATAAGGAAGAACCTTGAAGATAGTTTCTTGCAAGTGATCAATGGCGAGTGATATTGATAAAGTCAGGATTTTCTGATCTTCTNTTCATTGGCTTTGGTTAACATTTCGCCTTTAGAAACAAATAATTGTCGGGCAGCTCCAATTTGTTCTTTATTGGAAGATAAAATTAGTCAGCTAACTTTTGGGTTGGATAGACTCCACGATGAACTTCAAACCCATCAGGAACAAAAAAGCATGCTAAGAACTGCAAAGGCCGCTTTAGAAGAATCACAGACTAGAGATATTTCTAGCACAACATCCATTGACCAGATAAGGAAGAACCTTGAAGATAGTTTCTTGCAAGTGATCAATGGCGAGTGATATTGATAAAGTCAGGATTTTCTGATCTTCTTTTAAGATCAAATTGTATGAATTTTGATTTTTTTCATCGTCCTTTGTCTTTTTTAATGAACTTTTCTTTTCTTATTTCTTGTACTTTTTTTACTGCAGAAGAGGGTAAACAAATTGAACGAATTTATAAGTTGTGACTGAACTTGAATTTATAATTTGTTCAAGCTGCCTACGTACCCAAATGGGATCAAGTCGAACGTAGTTCGTTACAAGAACAATTTTTTTTTCTTTATTTGGGGAAGGAGTATTACAATGAAAAATTTATAAAATAAAGAACTTCAAGCGTAAAATGCTTTAGAAACTTTCCATTCATAGGTCCGATTTGTAGTCCATCTTTTTCGATGATCTTGTATACTCAATTAGTGAATGCATGAGTAACAACAATCTCATTTAGGTTGGAACTTGCCCCCTGTTTTTCTTATGATTATGATTGGTCTGCATACACAAAGTACCAAATTTTCGACTTGAAATGATCTTGGTCGCACATTCTTGTTGAAGGACTTTACCATCCGGGCTTGATAACATTCCAGGTGCATTTGTGCATCTAATCTCTTCTCATCCAAAGCTTCTAGCTCCTCCAATCGAAGACGGGCATTATCCTCTGTCGTTAAACCTTCTTGGACAGCAATTCGAAGTGAAAGAATTTGACACTTCAAAGGAAATATAGCTTCCACTCATATACTAAGGCATAAGGAGTGACTTGTGTTGGAGTTCGATAAGCCCATAAGACTTCACCAATTCTTTCATGCTAATCTCTTTTTGATTTGGAGACAA
>CAIGRL010043709.1:0-14316 GCA_903798325.1 Fraxinus xanthoxyloides
GGTGGCTTACCACTGCTCCTGGTGCACCTACTACACACTGGTACCAGCTGCGTTGTGTTCTCGCCCAACCAATTTATGTAATGCCTGGACAAGAGATAGTTGGTCGACTACATATGGTTTCCCATAAAGCTCAGAGTTATACCCTTCACCTTACATTGTCAGGTTGGTTCTTTATCGTTCTTGTACTATTGACGCAACAAATCCTGGTTTTTTTCTTTTAGTTCCTTTCCTTTTGCTTCCTTGCTTGCTGTCCTTTATTAACCAACTAGTCATTTATCTGAATAGCTAAAATGTGGGGCCCCGGTGCTGAGCTTGGAGGAATACTCCAGACGTCATCCGGCAAACTTGATCTCAAAGAACCCTATTATCGGATGTCTCAAACACAGGCCTATCCATTGGCACAAGATCAACAACCAAATCAGCTATTACAAACACAGGTATTAATCATGTGGACCTTTTACTTCTGACTAAATGTGGGATACCAAAGTGTTCAATAAAGTTTACCTCCATCCCTCCTGCCAAAACACGACTTTGATGCTATTTCTTAGGATTTTGAGCTCAACTGGTATACTAGTTGATGACACTCTTTAATGGTGATTATATAACATTCATTTTCAGTAACCATTTCTACTGTTGTGCAGAAAGCAATTTGGTAAGGAGGCACTGTATAGTATTGGGAGAGAGAGAGTAGAATCATGTTTACTGTATCGTTTCATTGCTGCCCAATACTGCATAACACGCACACACTAAATGGTTAGGTTGAAAACTAATTTGAATTGTGTACTACACCTATTGTCATCTCAATCTCTCTCTGATAAATATCAAGGCGGATTTTCCAATTTTTTCTCCGAAAACTTGTTTAGACTTGATTGTCGTTATAGCTCCGATCTAGCTCCATCCAACTTCAATAGCTCTTTGTTTTTTGAGTATATGGCCTCAAATTATAATAAATTGTAGTCTGATGTGCGAAGTGGTGCATTATTCAGTCCACAAACATCACTCATAGCTAATTAATGCTATCTAGTATTTGTGCAATCTGACTAACTAATCAAGTCATCAGTGTTTTCAGGAATCGTAGTCATGGATATGCTTAAGCCTACCCTCATTTCATTATTTTTCCAACTCAATGTGCATCTTTACAATTTATGAGGTTTTCAACATCATTTGCTGTTATTCTTTTACAAATTCACAAACAATTATATTGCACATTACAGGATATGCAATTACAACCTCAGGACGAAGAGGGGTCGGATTTGATGCAACAAGCACTACAGGACTCTGGTGCCGAGCTACACTATTCTGATGAATGATTCTGGCACACTCATATTTGTAACTTTATTAGGTTTTTACCCTTGTGTTGTAAATCGGCTTATTTTATTTTATATTTTTGGGTTAACTGCAAAACTATTTGTGTTGATGAATAAATGATCTGAATCCAAATCAAAATTCGAGCATCTTGGTTTAACCAATACTTCCAGCTCACAATGGTTCATTAGAACTTGTTTGGGTTTTCATTATTGCGGATTCTACGAAATGTATGGTTAAAATTTAAATACAATGACGTTGCAGGTTATAATTAGAGGCAAACTAGAGAGGGCTTTTTGTTGCATGCATTAATTTTTAACTAGTATTAATAGCACCCTCGCCAGGTTCGGCTGATTTGACCATAATCAGGATCTAGCTTGATAATCGTCTGGTTATAGCCTAGAAGGCTAGAAATCATTCTTATGAGTTCAAGAACTCGGATGAGAATTACCTTATTCCCTCTTTCGCTAATATCATCATTCATCTGTTTGTCAAGTGATAAGGTTTGTCGGGTGCTCTTGTAAGCTCACAAGTTCACGTCATAATTTTCTAGTTGAGCGTAATGCGATTTTAAACAAGCCGAGTTCAATCCTAGGTTGAGGGCCTGAGCCCGCTTAAACTTAATAGTCCCACTTAGAAACATTAGAATAAGATCTCAAGCAGTATGACTAATAAAAAAGCTTCAGACAGATAATTCACTGCTACAAATTACCGTTTTGGAGGAAAAGAAACAAACAGATTATGGCTTTGCTGAGGGTCGAATTCTACATATTTCCAGGAAATAGGATAGGTTTTAACATTTTTAAGTTCAGCCAAACATGCTTCACGCGAAGTAATTTTCAGTGGACTGAGAAGACGTTCCCGAGTATGGCTTTGACAATTGGAAGGAGACGGGACAGTAATTTGAAGTTGTTCTGAACTGCTTCCCTAACAAAGATCTGTCCACTCAGCTTGTTGTTCAGCCCGCCCGAACATTCAAATTAGAATCCTGACCAATAGAGAACTGAGATTGCAGATTGCATCCCCAGATGAGATCACTTCTCCATCTCATTACTGAAAGACCTAATGAGATTTGATCCTTACCAATAGGATAGTCCTTAAACGCACCTCCAAGTTGGCTCCATAGGCTGCATCACCTCAGATCAAACGGCACCAGCGTTTCCAGCAAAAAGTAACAATTTCCCAACTACAATCTGGTCTCAACATTTGAGTCCCGGGATTACATTTTCACCAAAAAATGTGATACTACAGCTGAAGTTTTATTTGTCTCACACGGGGTGGATTTTCCTATCACCCTTCAAGGTGTAGGCAAATTGCTTACCAGAGTTTAAATTTCGAACCCTTATCTCCATGCTTTCCTGAAACTGATGAATTTAAGTGCATATTGAACTCTTTCTTATTCTTTGTTAGCTGCATGGAAATTACTGATAGAAATAGACTGTCGATGGCAATATTATCTTCAATGATCACACCATCGTACCCACAATCATGGTCCCACCCTTGGGAGTTGAAAACTGGCCTTGCCAGAAGATGGGACAAGGATACAAGGAACTGGTATCTAAAAGACGGGTTGTCTCCATCAAAAGAGGGTGGGAGTACCAAATCCAGCAAGGGAACTGCTACATCTGCCGAAGTTCCTGCTTACTTGTTAACATCTTCATGAAGCCATGATCAAGTAAACCGCCTATTCGTTTCTTCTTCACGTCCCTCAACCGTTGCATTTCTTCTCTCTGCTGTTTCTTCTGAAGTAGTTTCACATGGTAATCATATTCAGTGAGGTATGCTCTGTTCCCGGCTTAACTTTCCAATCTGAGATCTCTTCACGGCTTGAATGGAGGGAGTTGATCATAATCATCATCATCATCTTCTTTGTCAGAATCAGATGAATACTCCAGCTCTATGAGTCATTCTCACCACCATTAGAGAGTTTAGGATGAACATTGGAATGCAGTAATGATGACAAAAAGTAGGCAAAGATGGAGAACTGATCTGAAAACCAGATAGATTCGTATGATTCAAACTATCTCGATTCTCTTTATTCACTCAAACCTACACCACAGATTTAAAAATCCTAATCTATACTATACTAGTGTACATCCTCCTTTCTGCCGGTTTTGAAAAAGTTCTTTATAGACAATTGCATCTGGTATTAGATCACAATCTGACATCACCTCATATAATCTGTAAGCATCATCTACTCTGCTGTGCCTACCCAAGCCATCTATCAAAGAACAAAATGTAAACTTATTTGGGGTACAGATTTTAAGATCCATGCCTTCAAAAATAGACCATGCTTCGTCAGGTTTTTTAGCCTTACAAAACTGGTCAATCATGATGTTGACGGTCGTTACATTCGGAACTAAGCCAGCTACCTTCATGGCATTCTGGATTTTAAAAGCAGCATCAAGTTCTCCCACCTTGAAGAGCATGTCTATGAGAATATTATAGGTATAGCGTTTCATCTCCTCAAACATTCTTAACGCCTCGTCTACCTTCCCTTTCTTCCCATGGCAAGTAAGAATACTATTGTATGCAGCGGCAGAGCCAACACCCAGCGAGGTGGGGTGGCTACACGTGTTGGGCTTCGCCTGGACAATGGAATGAAGGAAGAAGGCGACGGCCAGGTGGCGATTTTTGAGTTTTTTTAGTTTTGCCATTTCAATTAAGCGCATTCCACTGGGCCTGGGGGCCTTTTGTTAAAAAATATATTTAAATAATTTAACTTTTAAAAATAAATAAAAAATTAAGAAATATATTATTGTCTCACTTTAATGAATGAAGGAAATAAAATGAGTTATCAAAAATTTAAAAATAAATAAGTAAATAAACGGGGCAAGGGCCCTGCCCTAAACGGGTAACAGGACGGGGATGGGGCGGGAAATTGCCTGGCGGGGCGAGGACGGTTGTCTCGACCCGCTCCGTTGCCATCCCTAACCTTTCTCCTTCATTCCTCTGTCGTTCTATGTGTTTTTTCCTTTTTGGGTTCTGTTTTATTTATTATTTATGACTAATTAGTTATATTTTATGAGTTAATTGGCAAGTTGGCATTCAAATGAGAATTGTGAATTTGTGATTTATGATAAATAATTTATGTTTAATGAGTTATGAGTTATCATTTATCATTTATGCGTTTTGATTTGTGATTTGAGAATTTATGTTCATGAAATTAGGGTAAGTGAAAAAAATCAGTTGAGAAGATGTTGGACTCAATTCAACCATGGGTAGTCTATTTTTTAATCAATTCTAATTGAAAAATAAATTGGAGCATTTTGCAGATTATAGTATGATTTTTTCAACCGAAATGAAAGTCCATATCTAATTCTTCTAGTTCTAGTGGTGCATATAGTCCCACCATTGTTTCTAGTCGAGCACATGTATATTGAATAATTTTTAATATTATTTAATTAAATATTAATTAACGATTTTGCTATTATGATCGTTGATTGTCGACAGTCAGAGCTCGCCCTAGCTGAACTTAGATATTGGATTCACCACTGATTGTATGCTATGACACTCGTTATGGGCCCTTTTGATCTTTGCCTATCTAGCAAATTATAGGCTTCATCAAACTTTCCAGAAGATCCATAAGCCATGACCATTGTGTTATAAGCATATGCACGGGGAACAGTCCTATCCCGCTCCATATGCTCAAACAACTCAACAGCTTCGTCCAGTCCATTACCTTTGCAGAGTACTCCGATCATGCTAGTATATGTCGTGTCACCAGGTGTGAGGCCGTGGGATTGCATCTCGTGAAAGAACTTCCAAGCCATGTCCACCTTGCCAACCTTGCCAAAGAAATCCACACACGTTGAGTGAACAATGTCGGCATCAAAAGAATTGCTCATCATCACATATAACAGGGACAGAGCAGCATCAACCTGGCCCTCTCAGGGGAATACAAGAACCAAAGTCATGAACAAATTTACACAAACTTCGTAGCCTAATTCCTTCATCTGATTAAAGCGGGTTAGCATGAGATCTGGTACATTGGGATTATGAACTGCAGGGTGCACCTGTAAGAGTTGTGTAAGCAGAAAATGCCGGGGGAGAATTTAAACTTTCTCATGGTTTGGATAAGATCAAAGGCTTCTTTCAATCTTTGACTTTTAACGGAGCTGAACACTAGCTCCACACAAGTTTCAAAAGACTGACCAGATCCAGCAAGGTTCATTTCTGCCAAAAAAATGTTCGAAAGTTTCTTACTCCTGGCAATTACCATGAGAAGCGAATTGTATGCTCCAGACAGTGCACTTGATAAGTTATCCTCTCAACCCATCTAAAATAGTTTATAGCCAAACCAACGTCCTTCAACATCCTCAAGACTCCAATTACATTATCCATGGAGGGTTTATCGTCACACAAAGATAAAGATTTCTCTATGGAAGGTCCCCAAGGACCACACTCTAGAATTTGAATCACATAATCAACCCCTTGTCTAACACCTGCACATCTTCTTGAACTTTGACACTCAGCATTAGCATAAGAGAAGGCCCCTTCATCAGAGAGATTTTTATTTCCGGTATTAACAAAAGAAACAGACACCTTTACCACAACGGAGAGTCCATTACTTGAAAACGTGAATCTCTTACAAAACTTAAGTCGATGAATGGGTTTTAGCTGGAAGTGATATATTAACACTGTAGCAACATTAAAGCAGAGAGAAACTTAAAATATACTGAAATAAAGAACAAAATGGAAGCAACTAAAACCTGATAAAAATACAAGAATTTCATATTTCCCACCCCCAAGAAAGCAGAAATATTAAACAGAAGGCAACAAATTCAATATCTTTACTATCTGTTCTCATAAAATGAAGTTAATTAACAGTAAAAACAATATAGAAAACATTTTTAAAACAACTGACCTCGGTTAATCAGGAGGGTCCTCATTCTTGAACAATTGAGCTGTTGCTCGTAAGCTCTGTTAATGAAAACATTGAGCGGTCAGTCATCTAAAATTGAACCTTCCAAATGTACAAGCAGAAATAAATTGAGTAACATACATACAGTATAGAAAACATAAATATACTAATATAACTGAAGGCATGTACAAAACTTCAATAGAAAAAGAAATCGTTAGTTATTCCGTTGGGACCATCACGTGGAGATTGGGAATTATGTATAGATAAAGAGCAAGAGTTCTTTGTAATAAAACGGCTGCCGAGAGAATTGACGGGCGCCGGCGCTGCGGAGAGTGGCAAGGGGAAAGGGTACGAAGAGTTATGGGAGACTTGAAAATCGTGTTTTGACGAAACTGTAGCTGCTGTAGATTTTATCCAACAGAGAGATTTTTAGTTTGGGAACAATTGCACTATTCGACCTTGTACTATACAATTTATTTTAATTCAGTTCTCAATCTATTTTCTTGACAGTATAGTTCCTAGTCGTTTGATTTGTGACGTTTTTGGTCTTCATGGACAAACGTTATCCAATTTAACAATTAATATCGCACTTCAAGCGAGTCTAGCTAGGGGAGCTTGACTTATCATTGTGATCATCTAAACTGGTGTTATAATACTAATTGTGCTACGAAATGTATAATTCTTTGGAGAATATTAGGATAGGGGTGGAGTGATTTCCTTTATTTTTCTTTTCAATATTAGATATTTAAAATTACGTTGGTTTGTTAATTGAAAAATGACTTTTAACAACTAAAATAAATAAAGCACATCTGCTGAAAACTATGTCACATAAAAGCATGAAGATGGCGTTGTCAAGAAAAATAGGTTGAGAATCAAGTTAAATGACAATCATAAATTGGATGACTAATTGTATAGTTTGTGTTGTTGAATGCAACTTTTTCAATAAAAAATATTTATATTCGATAACTTTGAATAAGACAAATTTGGGCATTGTGACAAACCATCTCCATGAACTCGTACTCCTTTCCTCAGCAATTTCAACTTTGTTGAATTTAATATTTAGCTCCATAGGAAATTCTTATTACTAGATTGAAATTGCAAATAATTGCAAATGGCCAATTTAAAAAGGAATGTGACTATTTCCAAAAATTCACATTTAGGATTTTTGGAATATTAAGTCAAATCGAGATTGAGATTCTCTGTGATGGACCATTTTAGAAATAGAAAACTAAAGTGGTTAAAGATTGTAGAGAAAGACTTCAAAAATTTATGTTAAAAGCTTATTTGGTACATATTTTTTAAAGTGAGAAATGAATTTTGGAGAATGTAGAATTGGAAAGCGAGGAAAAGTTGTGAATCTCGTAAAATGTGTAATTAAAAATAATTTTAGAGTTTTTAGAGAAATGATGCCAAATGAGTCATTCCTGCAAAATTCAAAGAAATGAGACGTATCATACTTGAACTTGAGAAATTATAATTGACACTATATACGTTGAACTAGTCAAGCAACAAAGCATCATGCTTGACAATTGTAGCTTATAAACTCTCCCAAATGCAACACAAGTTTAGGGTAGCAGTGACATTTTTCTAGTCGAAATTTGACGGCATAGTGACTTGTACAATCTTTTTTGAATATTGATGATGAGTATGTTGGATACTTCAAGACGTTAGACGTACATTATGTCCAAAAGCTAGACGTGTAATCCACATATTTGGATGACATAGTTTTTTTTGTTCTTTTTTCATTATTATTAAAACGTGATTTATAAAAAAAAAAAAAAAAGGGAAAAAAATATGAGTGGTTGAATGTCTCAAAACCCATAATTCAAGGGCTTCATCACAAGTGTTCCTTTCTTTCCCGTTTCTGCATCCCCTTTCCAGAATCTCCATTAAATATCCTTCAAAGTTCCCCATAATCACTTCACCTGTAAACACATTCACACTGTATGTATGTACGATGGAAGCCCCACCTACGCCGGCGGCGCAACCGCAACAGTACAGGGTTAGTCAACATCACAACCCCCGCCGGTACAGTGGAGGGGAGGACAGCGATCCGGTTGAATTGACGAAAGAACCGTCGCATTCTGACATCAATAACAGTAACGAAGACAGGTGCGGGTCGGAGCTGAGGGCGCAACTGGATTGTAACCTAACTTCACTGTGTGACCACATCCAATTGGAGGGATTCAATAATGGTGCTTTCTCCGATGTCATCGTACACGCCATGGGCTCAGTCTACCACCTCCATCGCCTCATACTATCCCGGAGCTCTTACTTCCGGTTTGTTCTCTCCTCTCAAGCTCTCGGGAGATTTAGTATTTTTGGAAAAGTAGATTTCATCGGGAATTTCTTATGATTTTTTTCCTTAAAAATTGTCAAATTAAAAAGAAATTACTCACTGCAAACTATGCTATATTTTTAAAATTACGGTAACGATATCAATTTTGTTAAAAGGGGAATCTTCCCATTTTTGTTTATTTCTGATTGTTTAGTTAATTTTGTTTGTGCTAATGTGTTTCCACGAAGTTTTTACAATTGGAGGATTTGGTTATGGTTTATTAGTTACATCATGGATTTTTATTTCAGTTAGTGGATCATAGTGAATTACTCTCACATGATGAATTTGGTACCTTATTTGCACTCCGATACTGCTGATTTTCAATTTTATGTAAAAGCAGTTGATCATTTCTTCATTAAATTATTTTTACGGTTGTACTAAATGTACATCGCAATTTACAGATTTGTTTATCAATAGATGACGCGGAGGGATGTGGAGGGATATGATTTGAGTCAAAATTTCACCGACCAAGTAAAAAAAAAAAATTCCCACTTTCTTTTTGCCAACTAACCAATACGTGAAAGAATCCTTAAATGGTGATGTACAATAAGTATTTTCCTTATTTTTAAGGTTCTTTTGTAAATTATAAGTATTAGATTAAGGGGTTTTGACAATGACTGTTTTTTTTTTGTTTGTTTGAATAATGTTATGGAGCATCATTAGTTTACAACACCAGTGTATGTGGGCAATACAGTATCATTAAATGACATTTCCAATGAAATAGAAGGGCATGTGACCAATTTTAATGGGCTTATCATGCAATGCCCCTACTTTGCCTCATAGATTGGTGGTGGTGCTACATGGCATTACTCATTTTTTTTCCCTAGGATTGTCGCTCTTAAAATACTTGTTTGAAGAAGCTAATAGTTACACTGTAATGTACTACTGTGAGGTTCTATGGGTACATGCCATTTGCTTAACTGGACTTGGTTTGAAACTTATGCTAATATATGCTCTTCTGTGGCCCTGAGGGATTGTCAGGTATTTTTTTTTTTTGTTTGTTTTATATTCTTTTATTATAGTTTGTGTTGTGTTTTTTAATGCAATGAAGAATGATTAAGAGACATTGTTGTTTGGTGATTCGTTTATGAGAAAGTGAGGTTTTTCTCTTAAATTATTTAGCGGTTTATGAGAAATTGAGATTCTTCTCTGTGACATGTTGAATGTAGTTTTTGGGTTCCAAAGAACGTTGCTTGTTAGGTTTTACTAATTTACTAGTTGTATAAGTACCATTGAATTGGCACTTGAAAAGACAGGTAACATTTTTGTTGTTGTCTAGTTTAATGGAATGAATTTGAATTGAGTTTACAGTCTTGTTTTATCGATCACCTGCTGAAATGCATTGTACAGAATTAAAGCTAGTTGCATTATCAATTAATGGGTTACTGCAGATAATTAAATAATGGCAGTTTTGTAATTTTTCTTTGCTATGTAAAATTCAGAAAATTAGAAAGAAAAAGAGTGAAGAGATTCATGAACAACACGTGCTATTTAAAAAGAGACACTTGATATGGATAGTTGTAGTCACGTGATAGTGCCATATGTTATGTCTATTTTTCTTTTAACTTAAGCATTAGATTTTAACATCTGTCTATGATAATCTGTAGAAACATGCTTCAGGGCCCTTGGAAAGAAGCCAATGCTCCTGTTCTGACCTTGCACGTGGATGATACTAATGTGGATGGGGAAGCAATGTCAATAGCCTTGGCATATCTCTATGGACACCATCCTAAGCTTAACGAGAATAATGCATTTCGTGTTCTGGCTGTTGCATCTTTTCTTGATCTTCAGGTATTTAGTGCTAACTATAACTACCCACCTCTTATTAAAATCATTATTGCTGGCTAGAGATTCAGTTTATTTAACCGAAATTTTTTCACTTACCACTCCAGTGAAATGGACGGTTCTTCTCCGCTCTCAATTCTAGCTTATATTCATTCATTTTTTCCTGTTTCTGAATTTTGATGAATGTAAGATGCTTCATCACGAAGGATATTACTTACATAAGTCCTTTTAGTTTGATAGTGGGGTTCGTGCCGTTTTGATTTATTAATGCCCATTGGCTCAGGAATGAGTTTTCATCAATTATTATTGAGTCAGTTGGCTTGGGATTTTATTCCAATGCTAAAAATCTCCTGGTTCTGTAGGTTGTTTGGAGAATGAGTTATGTTGTCAACGACTAATGTTATGACGTTTTGCATGTTGCCAAGAGTTAATTTCGAGGAAATTTTATATGATAATTTAACGGTAATGTTCAGCATTCAAGAATGATTTTTGTCCCACCAAATTAAAGATTACCTCCAACCCAATTATTGACCCAAAAAATCTCAGACTATATGAACTAGATCACTTCACTTTTCAAAGTTTCTGTGTTCAAGCAATTGTGGAGCCTTGTGTCCTGAATTTTGCTTGACTATCAATTTGCTCCCAATCCATTAAATTACATCTTTGATATCTTTCTTGTGCAGGATTTATGCGCAATTTGTACGGATTTCATAATATCTGAATTATGGACTTCAAACTTCTTAGCATATCAGGTCTAAAATTTTAAAAATCATAGCATTCACTATTCATTGGACACAATCCATTCATTATGTATTCATGCCCATTCTCATTTAGGTATTTGCTGAGAACCAAGATTATGGTGTACATGGGGAGCGAGTTAGAAATGCTTGCTGGGGATACCTCTGTCAAAGTGGTGCTAGGGAATTGAAAGAGGTGAGTATTGAACATATTTTGGAAGTGATTTTATATGAACTTTGGAGGTTGTTCCTTTTGTCCTCTGGTTGTGGTAACAAAATATACACATTTTTTCCTTATTAAGATGTTCATGTATTGCACCTAACCTTTTATAAATTTTAGGTGCTTCCAAAACTTTCCCCTCAAACATTACATGCTTTGCTCACCTCAGATGAATTATGGGTGCCTAGTGAAGAAAAACGGTGAGGAAAGACAGATGCCGTTGATCTCTCTCTTTTACTATAACACCTGCTGATAACTCTGAAGCTGATAATTTTTTAAAACTTCTTTTCTTTGTATTTGGAAAGGTTTGAGCTGGCATTATACACTCTTCTTGCGAAAGGTAATCTCTGCAAGACAGGACACCATGAGCAAGGAAGTGCAAATTCTGATGCGGTAACAAGTACTCATTCTGATTCTTCCAAAGAGAAGGGAAACCATTTGGTTGATGGGTGCCCTAAAGACATGCTGGAATCTAAAGGGTTAAGAAAATTAAAAGATGAAGTTGAAAGCCAGTATACTGCTCATAATATCTTGGTTGAGCTTGTAGACTGTGTCGTGGATTCCCATTCTGATGTTGCCAACTGTAAGCAACCGGTGCAAAAGTCAGCATGCATTCAATCAAACTTGGAGTCAAGATACCAAAGCAACACTGAGAGACCTTCAGCAAGTAACAAAGTGTATGCAGATGAAGTTAGCACCTCATGTTCTTATCTAAATATGTCAATCGGTGTTGGAATGAATGGATCGATGGACAATGGTGTAACCATGGAAGGGCCATCTGATGAAGATTCAAGCTACCAATTGAACAACTGTTGGCCTTCAGGAGATCAAATACACTGCATGTCAATGAACTCTTCCTGTAATATGCTGATACCCAATGAATGGGGAAGATGCAACATGCAGCCACTGTCATGGGGTGGTAGGATTGTGGGTCGAAGAGAGGTGAAAACTTGTCTAAAACGGCAATGTGGGGTGAGCAGGGAAGATTATGATGCTTTTGTAAACATTTTTGAAGGGGGCTCTCTTTTATATTGTAACATGTCCTTTGAGGCGCTCTTGAATGTGAGAAAACGACTTGAAGAAATAGGTTTCCCTTGCAAAGCTGTAAACGATGGTTTGTGGTTGCAGGTGCGTAACTGAATTTTTGTATTCTTTGTGTTTTTCCTACTAGTGGATGATGAGCGAAGTACTTCCTTGGTGGTTATTTGTTTATTGCAAACTAAGAAATTGGCTTCAATCTTATTTCATGATTTGGATTAATGCAGAAATATGTCTGATGTCCCTAACAATTTTTGTAATGTGAAATATTAGATATCGTTGACAAAGTTGTTGAATTATTTCTTGCAGATCTGTCCGCATCATAAGTTTTTAATTTTCAACACTTAAATTTACATAATTTCAATCATCTTATGTTTATTTTCTCTTTGTAAATTGCATGCATATTGTAGATGCTCTTAAGCCAGCGGGTGCAAGAAATTGGTGGAGATACGTGCAAAAATTGCTGGCTTAGGAGTATGGCATGTACGTGCAGACAGCCATTTGGATATTCACGCGGAGTTACTGCAAGTGGATACTACACACAAGAGCACGACCACAATAATTTATCCAACGATGTAGGTCATGTGTATGTAACTAATTCTGCCCAAGGAGAAAGAAATGGCCCTTTTAGGCCGGTAAGGGTACATGTCAGGGGGCCTAATGATGGGCTAGCTGGTATTGGACGTGGAACTACATTTGTGCCTGCAGCTGCTTGGCCTCCAACGCGTTACGTCTTTTCTCGTGTACCATTTGGTATGGGTCACCGGCACAGTCAGCAATCTCTTGGTAATGATGACCCAGAGAATAGAGGTGACAACAATGGGGACTTTGCTGGTGATGGATTGACGGCTTTGGTTGGGCTCAGTCAGGGAGCAAATAATGCATCTAGCATTCTAGGGGAGCAAATGGAACGAGAGTACGAGACAGATCAGCAAAGAAGACTGTCAGGATCCTTGGTAAGTGGGCAAAGTACTGGTGGTATTCCTGTGCAAATGATGGACTCGTCTGAGCATGCCATTGGAATTGAGTGGGAGAATGCTAATAGTTCTATATCATTAGATCTGAAGACACCGTTGAGTCACTTCCCTCCTTTCCGATTTGCGTAAGTCATCTTCTCTTCTATAGTTGCCATTGACATATGTGCTTGAAAACCTACTATTTACAATTTTAAGAACTGATTTTGGTGAGTACATTTGACTGAATGTCTGGACTCTGAACTGGTTAAGAAGATTGTTGGATTGACGGTTAAACTACTGGCCACTTGGTAAATTTCAATCATTTCACTTGATTAGTCACTTTTCTCTCTGAAAGAGAGATAAAATGTATGTTTTAGAACAGAAAGAAAATTGCTGAATTTCTTTTTATAACCACTTGAGGGTTTATTCCAAGTGGGTGAAAGTTATGCTTGGAAAGATGTAATGCTGTAGACCCAGCTGCTATTTTCTCTAACTTGATGTTTATCAATTGCTGAAATCAATGTACAGAACCCTTGTATAATTTTGACCTCCACTTGTTTTTCAGGGTTGAGTTTCAGGATGTGCACAGGCTCAGTGATGGCCAAGTTAAGCACTCTCCAGAAGTATTTTATGCTGGTTCCTTGTGGAAGGTTCTAGAATACTAACCCGATCGATTTTCTTTACTTTTTTCTTCTTGATATTGAAGAGCCTTTAATCCTTTCTTTCTATTGGTATCAGACAATTCTGATTTTTGGATTCTTGCATTGTTTAGGTTAGTGTTCACGCTTTTAGTGATGAAGATCCTCAAGGACGCCGTACTCTTGGTACTTTCAGAAAACTTCGAATCATACTAAAATTGTCTTCAAAAATTGTGTTACTGTCTTTGAATGATGTAATCCATGTTAGTATCTGTCCCTCAGGTCTGTTTCTCCACAGGAGGAAGGCAGAGATCAGTGATCCACTTAGAAAGGTCAACTTTCTTTTGGCCTATTGAGACATGGATTTTTTTTTTTTTTTTGGTTTCATTTTAGGGGAGGCTCGGTTTTTTATTCATATTTACCTTTTCAATGGGT
>CAIGRL010043749.1:0-12107 GCA_903798325.1 Fraxinus xanthoxyloides
TTTTTTTTTGTGGGTTGGGGGGGGGAGGGGTGTGGTATTTAACAGAAGGCTCCATGGGTAGTTGTAGCTTGGAGGCTGCTGAAAACATTTGAATTCTGCTTTGGATCAGAGGGGATGTTTGTAGTTACTGATTTTTTATGTTTGCATTTTATACAAGAAAAGGACAATAATTTTTACACAAATGACAGAAGCACTGGAATGAGAGTATATTTCTTCATTGTTCAAGCTGTAATGCCTTTGGGATAAAGACGTGTAATTTGGCTTATTACCATGTTTCGAAATATCTAAAAATTGATAATAAATGGTTGAAGAGAGATTTTCTGTTTTTGGTTCCACTACCCTATACTGTGCCATTCTTGTTTGTAATTTTCCGTTTCAGCCATGGTTGGTGATGTGAATATATATATGAATGACGTGGATGACCCCCAAATGGCAGAGATTGAAATAATGATCGCTGAACTGAAAAGGTGAATTTTCCAAATATAATTTTCTAATTCTTTTTCTCTGTTGTAGCACTTCTTCCTTTTTCATTTTAATAAAAATTGCTCAGCTTTCAGTTTTTTACTTGTGTCTAGGTCCATATAAGCAAAGCGTGAAAAGTTCCTTCTTTTCTGCTATTATTCATTATCCTGGAAGTTAGGAATATCACTTTTAAATGCCTAAAAGAACTTATTTAAATTCTTTTAGAAATATCCATTGGCTTCAATTATTAGGATGGAATTCATAGGAATGGTGCAGCTAAAATTCATTACTCTCACTAAATTGTACTCTCAGATATAGAAATAAAACAGTAATCTGTAGATTAGCATAACAGTGATTGCATCTTCTGACCTCTATTGTTACATTTTTACCTCATCCCGATTTAATTTCTCAAATCAATAGAAATGTGATAATAAAGACATTTATGAACCAAAATGAATTAAGATTTTCAAGAAAGTTCCACTGCTGGAATTTCCAGGAAGTTGTGCCAGATTTATAGGCCAACCTATCAACAACAATTAGAACAGACTAGGTCTTATTCCCTAAAAATTTGGAGTCAACTCGACACAACCACACTCCATTCTTTATCTCGAGACGGTATATCAAGTTCACCTTTATCACTTTAACTTCTGCTAGTGGAATCATGTCCATGCTACTTATCTATGAAGTAATCATGGTGAAACGCTCTTTAGTATCTCTTGAACATCATTTCTCACCACGAGTTTACAATACATCTAATCATCTCTTGAATATGTTGAATAAATGCAGTTCAAGTATTTCTTTGTGATGTAGCATTATAACTTGGTCGTCTTGCTGCTTTATGATGACTTCTCTCGTCATATCTCAAAACACTAACCAAAGAGTTTATAATTCTCATCATTATTAGTGGTATAGCTCTAAAAACTATACCGGTACTCTATAATGTATGTGGACATGTTTTCCATCTTTTCTTTTTCCTTTTTCTCTCAGATAATGCTGTTCTTTTGTACTTTGTTAGTCATTGCTCATAACTTCCTTGCTAACTTTTTGTGACACTTGGCTTGCATAGTCGTGGCAAAGGACTTGCGCAGGAGTCAGTTCTGATGATGATGGTATTTGCAGTTGAGAATTTCAGCATCCATGCTTTTCATGCTAAAATTGGTGAATCAAACAAAGCTTCTCTTAATCTATTCTACAAATTGGTGGGCCTCTCTCTCTTACATGCACATGAATTTTTATTTAATGTTTCGTGTGGATATAATAGATACATGTAGGGATGTAGAAGACTTACATACTCACAGTCAGACATGCACATAGGAACGTAGGTTTACCAATGCAAATATGCAGGAAAGACATTTATTTAAACTAATTTAAACAGGTTCATGCCAGTTTGCTATATATGTATAAATGTATTCCTATTTTTCCTTTTTGCGTAAAGAACATGGATGCCTCTTATTTCCACATGATTTATTACACTTTAACTATACACTACATATGCTTCTGTAGGGCTTTAAGAAGATTTCTTACAGTGAGATCTTCAAAGAGGTGAGCTTACATCACCTTTCACATCACTATGAATAGAAGTTTTAAAGTGCTAGCAAAAATGCTTATTTATACGTCAATGCCTGCAATTAATCCTGAACAAGACGTATCTATCATTCTAAGAGGACTTAGACGGTTGGGGTTTTAATTATGCTTGTGAGTTAGATGCATATAGTTTACAAACTTATCAAATACCTGCCCTTCTCAAACTGCTGAAACAAAGTCCTGCCCACTTTATATGTCCATTAAAAACTAAAACAACGGATCCCATCCAGTAAATTTACTGTTTTCAACAGTTTAATGTCGTCAGTTTTATTATGTCTGTTTCTATTGCACCAAAATTTAGTGAAAAGGATCGCGGATATCCCGTTACAAGATGGCGGCGTGCTATCAATCCTACAAACTGTTTACGCTGAACTACCCAAGTCAATTTTGTATAAGAAGAAATTGTGTTAGGGCAACTTGTCGTTTGTCGAGTAAATTTTTCAGGTTCTAATTATGTTTTGTTTTTAATTTGTACAGGTTACATTGGAATTGCCAATAACAGAATCTTCCCGTGAGAAGCTACATCAATTAATTGGTAATATGGTTACACATTCATGGCCGTGAAAATCTCTCTTGTGCAGAATTGTACATTTTAAATAAAGTATATAAGTTTGAGTTTATAGATTCCCTGATTATTGAGGCTGTCCCAAGTGTAAAATTGTTCAAGATTATGAATTTTGTTGCTTGTGTATTTGCTATTGACTGGACATGACTATCGAAGACAGTAATTTGAAATCCTGTAGGAATATCCCTTTTTTGTTAATTCCTTCCATCAAATTGCCTTGCTTGGATATATCAGATGCTACTTTTCGGCTGAAACATTTTAATAGAATGTTTTCTGGAGAAGTTGGTTCATGTTATTAAAAACCTTCTGTACCTTAGGAATGCAAGATGCTTGTGTCATGCCTCAACATTCCCACCCCCGCCAACAACCAACGGATAACACCCCATTAACTTTGAGAGTGGTGATTATAGTCATGGCCTAACTTATACAGCCATACTAGAGTAAATATATACATTTCAAAGTTCGAATAGCAGGGATAAGTCCCCATGTTCCAGTTCCTCCTTCAGTTGGATGCTTTCAATATGGCAGATCCATCTTCCCATTTTTTGAAAACTTGAAGATGATGTCAAAAGAATCTGAGATAGATTGCTCGGAACTGGATCAGCTTGCCAAACACAATTGAACAGTCACATGTTGTAATGGCCCAAATCCAATGATGGGAAATATGGTCATGTCATTATTTGAATACGCTGAGATGTTTAAAACTTGAAAGAGATCTGGTAGCTGAAGGATCGACTATAATTGACAATGATTACATGTTTCTAACTAGCATCACTGTTGGAACTTTAGAATTGAAGAAACAACTAATGCTTGCCATCCAGCCATGGTTGGGCCCGGTAGGATTGGTTCCTCATGCAATCCAGCCCCTTTGAAATCTGACTGGCCAATGTTATTATATAAATTGCTCGAAAGTGCAGTAATTAACAGATTTTATACAATACATAATAAAATAAATTAAAATGAAAATTAATTGAAGGTAAAAAAAAACTGAAATAATTAGACAATAATATTGAGAGATTTTTAGAAGTTGTGGCGAGTAGAGAGAATTTTGTGAAAATAAAAGAGGATTAGGTAGATAAAAGGATAAATTTATTTGGAGTTGGAAGTCAGCTAACTTTTGGCCAAGGCCACATGATGCTCGCCTTGACCCTTATTTTTATTTTATTTTATTCATTTTAATGTTTTAAATTTTCATTTTGAAATTTAATAAATAAATAAATGAGGATATTTTAATCCAATGCTACCTCCTACAAATCCTCGTAAGATATTTTACTTTACTTGTATTTTTCTTATTCATGACATTTCAAAAAATAAACAGCATTTAAACATCATAATTTTGCGATGATATAATATTATTGAAATATATTTTTTTCTCAATAAATATATTATTTTTAAGTTCATGAAAGGAGCACCATTTTAAAATGTCGCAAATGCATCCAAAATTTCAAGGTCGGCCATGCAAATCCTTGTAGGATGGGGAACGAAGAGTCAAAGAGAGTCCCTCCTTGGATCCAAACTTCAACATTAACTAGTTCACAGGCGAAAAACATACGAGAAACTTTGAAAATGAAAGACAATTAACTTAAAATGCAACTGAAATCCTTACGGTTTCCTAAACAAGTCGAGAAATACATTTTCGCGTAACTAATGAGTTACGCAGTTGAATATAACACAAATACCCTCCTCGAGTATAATATTTCGAGTGTTACCATATAAGTTAAAACACCTAATAACTCAAAATTTGCAATTCATACATACACCAACTATGAATTTGAAGCAACAAATGCCCCTCAAATCTCAAACCTGTTGTTTGTCATCCCCATTTACGGAATTTAGCCGTCTTAATCTCTGATCGAGCTCTGCCAGCACGGCTGATTCCTGCTTTTTCCGTTCCTTTGATATGGTCGTAGTTGTCATAAACCCAATCTTATCGAAGGCAACCTACCACACATTTGAGAAACAAATTACTGTCACAACTTATTACTTGAAAGTGAATACTAGCCGACTAACATCACAACTTTTCATTCGACAAGAAGAACATAAAGCAAGAAAAATACTAGATGAAGAGAATAGATGCACTTTTGCACTTTATTTGGGACAATGGCTGATTCACCCTTGTATCAAAAACATGCTCATTGCTCCCATCTGTTAACTATGTTCAAAACGGTAAAAATACTACCATGCCATCACATACGTACTCTTCTAAAGACTTTTCCTTTCTATCATTCATTACCCTTCACACCGGGGAAGAATACGAGCAGGGTGTGAACTTAAGAAGGTGTAAATAACAAGCAACAATGAGCTAATACTTGGAGTAAATATTGTAATTACATCTGAAGATCACCAACATTGTTCACTCTCATCAATCCCCCTTGGCCCTTCTATTCCACAAGGGGACAAAAAAATGATCGATATAGTAACTAGACCACAGACTGATTCCTTTGACATGAAGAATATAAGCAAGTATGGAGAGCGGTAGTTACCGTTAATAATTCATCAGGATCGAAAAGATGACGAGTAGTTCTGTGTATAATATTAATCACATCACCAACATGATGTGTCATAAGCAACTCTTCTTCATTCATCTGCATTCATCAGAAAGTCTTCACTTTCCATTACTCAACTGGAATCAGAACGAAAAAACAAAAAGGAAAATAAGTCTGTCACCTTGAAAATTGCTAATGCTACATTAAACAGAACCTTGGCCCCTTCGTAGAAAAGAACATCCCATACCCGCAGGGTTGTCTTCAATTAACGGACGGAAAATTGTTAGTAATGAGGTGTTTATATATTTAATGTATGAGAGAATAAAGTGAAAGGTAGTCTAACCTCTGATGGCAAGCTTTTAGAGAATAGACATAAAAACCACTCTGTGCAAACAAGAGAAACATCAAACTCCAAAGCTTCCAAATGAGCAGCTATCCTGCATATTCTTCAGCTTTAAAATACCACAAAAAGTTGAAAATATAAAAACATATCAGCATCAAACAAGAGAAAAGAGAGAAGACCTTGGACACTTTTTGGTCAGCAGATCTTTAAACACTCTTTGATCAACATGGCATCCAGATAAGTTATAAGTATAACAATCATTAACTAACACGTCTTCTAAGAGAACAGCGAGCATCCAGAAAGCATCTTCTTCTGTTTTCATCACTAGCAATAACAGTGCTGCAACATAATTTAAACCCTACACCACAATTCAATTACGTAAGTTCCATCCAGCCAAAAATACTCAAAAGTTAAAGAGAACACTTCGGTTATAGCAAATACTATTATATATTATTAATGTGAAAAGAGAATCCACCTGACAATAACCAACATCAGAATCGCGGAATGAATAACCAACAAGAACACGCCTAAGAGCAGCATGACCTTCAGGAGTGTCCAACCATGGGTGACCAGGGAAAGTTCGCGGTAGGTCCTGCATTCATGCATTGTTAGTAAACGTGATTTAGAACGTGTAGTAACGCAAAGATAACTACATAAGCAAATAATGCATCTAGGATTGAAAGATCGTGATATAAGTAAAATAGACAAACTTCCCACTACTTTTGTTGTCATTCGTCAATCGCAAAAATCTAGTAGCTAGTTTGCAATTACATCCTCTAAACCAGCTAGATGTTTTGCTATAGATTAGTGATGTACACCAATTTTTCTAACACCTTGATCGTTGAAATTTCAATTACATCCTCTAAGCAGCTAAGCGACTCACGATTTTTTCTAACACCATGATCATCAGAACTTTAGAGACAAATCAGTAAATTTTGTCCAAATAAATAGGAGTTGGCTACTTTCTGCTAGGTCTGGGGTCATCTCTTTCTTGAATTGCAAGTGACTATTCCTTTCGTGATAACTTCATTTAGTTTTAATTTGTCTTTTTCATTCCCTAATTTAACATTACAAATAGGAGTTTGATATCTCTATAACATCCCTTAACAATAGCAAAAACGATTCTCTGTTAATTAGTCTGACCTACGTACTACATTAACCTTTTTCATAAAATCCACAGCAACATATGGCAACCATCCTGACTTGTATTCCCTGTAAAAAATTTAGAGTTCATTTATGGATGAGTTTATTTGGCTCTGATATCTCTATAACATGCCTCAACAATAGTAAATGATTATCTGTTAATTAATCTGATCATATTACATTATCGTTTTCACAAAATCTACAGCAACATATGGCGAACATCCTGACTTGTATTCCTGCATCAGAAACCTCTATTCTTCCTGACATTCCAACTATCTGTTATAATTTGAGAAACAAACAAGATTAACAGGAAAGAAGGGAAAAGATCACATTAGCATGTTCGTGCAACTTCTTATCAAGGTCTCAATGTGAAAGCTGACTTTTCGTGTGTAGGACTTGCAACATAAAACGAAAATGAACACCAAAATTCCATTGGCAAACAAGAAAAGAAGTCAATGCACAGAATTGAACCAATAGCTAACATTTAGAAACATGGCTTACAAATGGAAGACGTCTTCTGCTAATGGAAATAAGAAAATTATGCACGTGGTACACATATGCATGCATGTCAAGACACAGGGATTATTTCCTTTGAAATTTAATATGAGAATGTCCCCTCAGTTTTGGTAATTTCAATATCTACCGTTCTTGAACAACTGAATGTTGGATGTAGCAGTGAGTTAGATTATATCACAATTTTCATTAATAAGATTGAGTCAAGTCAGCCAACTCAAGTGCCAAATATTAACCAACATAAAAACATGAAGGGGTAAATTATGTTTCAGAAATTATTTATGTAAACAGATGAATATATGCAGTGAAAAAGAAAAAGAAAGTAAATGGATGATTTCATTTTTACTTCTTTTTTCCTGGAGAGAAAACCTAGACGTTGAGAACAGCTAGCACCCTCAACACTAAATAGTTAGGAATATCAATTACCAAAGCTGCTAAAGCATTAAATGCATAAAAAAAGTCATCCTTGCTCCATGCACATGCCCCCGATCCCCACCACCCACACAGACCTCTCAGAAGGAAACTAACAGAGTTAAATTTCCTCCATCAGACCAACATAGGATACAGATTGACTTATAAGGAAGACATTGGCACAAGTATTATTGTTCAAAGTCTTTAACTCCCTTATACGGAAACATACAACACATTTCTGTTTTCAGAAGATAGGAAAAAATAAAAAAATTGGTAGTTTTAGAACTACAAAATCTTCAATGGAACTCACATTATTTCCAATAGAAAAGAAACAATTTGGTAGTAAATACTATTTAAAGTTTTCTTAAAAACTTGCACTTCAAACTTTTTTTTTTCCCTATATATGTTAAACCTGATTCGTTGATCTAAAGTTAAAGAATCCTGTTAAAACCTAAATTCACAAAGTCCACATTTTCCATTTTTTTCCTGATAAACTATCCACTATTAGTTGTTAAAAAACTCATCATGGAAGTAAGACTTTGAATGCGCAACATAATGTCAAACAACTTTATCACATCATCTTAGACCATGGCATTGTCTTGATAATTCACCATTTCAACTGCAATTACTGATTTCTGCTAATCATAGCTTTCATCTTTCCCCCTTGCTCGGAATGTTAACTACTAGAGGAAGGGATTCCTACATAATCCATCTATATTATTCCACGTTGTCTTACGAAAGCTAAATCACAAATAACAGAGCGAGCCATGAGAAATGGTTGTAGTGACGAAAGCATAATAAAAAATAACAGAGCGAGCCATGAGAAATGGTTGTAGTGATGCCCCCAAAAAACCACGCAAATGCATAACAGAACAATTTTATTTAAATTCTAAACCATTGGATCAAAATTACTAAATTCGTAATCATGTGACACACTCTTTTGCTAAACTTCTAATGGAGTAGTCAAGACCCCAAACGTATTCAGATCAACAATATAATATAGCCATTGTTGCACAAGAATGAAAAGCGAAACAATTATCCAATTTCAATGATTGATTAATAATTCATAATGATTTCGATGAAAAATAGATTCTCACATGATCAATCTGTTTCGTGGCCGGGGTGACCTTATCCTCGACGGCACCTGTCAAGTCATTGTAATAGCTCTCAGGAACGGTGGACTTCTTCTTGGCAGCCCCCGATAAGGAAAACCAGACCTTAGGCCTCAAGCTTGGTGGGATACCCTTCCTAATTAGCCTCTTAAGCGTTATAGCATTGACCAAGACAGAAAATTTGAGGGAAGTTTTGAGGGTAGAGGTGGATTGAGTCTGCAAATACCAATTTACACCTTTGCTGGCCTCTAATGACCACCATACCCTGCCTTGTTCCCTCACCTTTTCTCTCACCTCATTCAAAACATTGACATCATCCACATTGCCTTCCACTGTGAAACCATACAGATCTTGAAATTTGACCGTTATATTTGCCCGTCTTGCCCGAATGCTTGGCCTCAGTACGGGTATCTGCGCTTGATATTCAATTGCCAAGTCTATCTTGCTGTGCGTGCTTCCATACATCATATTCTTATGGATAATAATGTATCTTCTTGAGATTATAATACACAACAGATGATGGACAGATCAGAAACAATAGAATCAGATTATGGGAGAGATCAAGAGAGCCCAAATCGTTGAAATACTACCATGAATGAAATCATACAACGGTAAATTTTTGAAGATTTAGAAAGAATCCGTCACTATGGTATTTGGGCCCTTGGAGTAAAAAATTGGAAAGTTTGAATCTTTCTATATGGGTTATAGTATTCAGAAACGCTAACACCAACTCAAAACGTAAGAAGAAAAAAAAAATGCAAAAAAGGAAGAGAAAAAATACAGAAAGAAGAGGGGTAAAGGGAAAAGGGAAAAGAAGGATCCGTGGTGTGAATTCTAAAACGAGAATGAGGAGTCAGTACTGTGGTTGGAATTTGACGTTGGAGAAAAATCAAGGAGAAGCTATACAATAATGTATGCCGTTTGGCATTAAAAGCGAAAATCAGCTTTTGAAATTAACACACACTTTCGTATTCGTTGACTAATTTTATGAGATTATTTCTTCAAATTAGAAAAAAAGTTAATCTAATCTAATATAATTTTCTCTAAAAATGCTTTTAAAATAAGAATATCTTTTAAAAATTAATTTTCAAACAAAAATTGAAATAGTTTCTCCAAACCTATTTTATAAAAAGTAAAAATAAAAGTAAAAATTATGTCAAATGAGCCAAAATGTTTTGAATTATTAGAGAAAATAAGGATAAATATGCAATTGGCGTGGTCACCACTTACCCAAAGATTCCACGTGGAGTTATCTTAGGTTTCTCGCCTTCATTATTATCCATATAAATTAATTAGGACATAATGATTAAATAACTTGAAATTAATAAATTTCAAAGCTAAGAAACAGTCTCATATATTATTATTATTATTATTATATATGAAAATAATTATTTTGAAACAAAGCATATGGATGAAATATCAATATGACATTATTGTAAAATAGTAGAAGGGTTGAAAGTGGACAAGTGATGATGAATTGTGAATGGTCAAGTTGAATAGCAACTATTGATTGTATTTTCAATAGTAACTTGAGGATTGAAAATTTGAAAGGGAGGATACGATTTTAATCGATTTAAAAACGTGGTACAACATGTTTAAAAAAATAATTAGCTTTGGCTAAGGAGTGCCAATGGACCTCGGCCATTTATCGACTCGATAAGTCAACTACAGCAAGCATTCAATGGAGCTCAGAAACTAGTTGAACTTGTTTTTAGTTAGGTGAGTTGAGCGCAGTTTGAGATCCAAGGCTGATGAGCTTTTAATTTATAGTAATATCGATCTCAACCTTTCGATTCTATACGATGAAAGGACTTCTGAATGATTTCCGTCTTAAAATTCGTTAATTGATCAAAACTCACGTTCTAAACATATTTTAACTATTGAAAATGATAATATGATAATTTACATTTACAAAAATAAAAAATAAATAAATAAAAAACACTTCATCTTCTTACCCCTCATCTAACACCCCCCATCATCACCATCGCCTCACCTTCACCACCACCCCCCAAACCACCATATTGTTGCAGCGTCATAATTAGAGAGGAGCAACAGACCAAAATGCCATTAGATTACATTTTTTAATCATGATGTCATTTGATGACACATACAAAATTTTCACAAACTTTTGCAGTGATGGGGAATTGGTGTAATCGAATGAATGTGACTCTGGGACAAATTTCACTGCAACCAGAGAATTCAGATCAGCACGAGATGACGTCGGCCATGGCAACCACACATACTCCATCGCTCTTGAGGTGGGTAGGTAAGGGTGGGATGGTTTTAGCTAAAGTTTATCACAAAAATGTTAGTAGTGAACAGAAATTAAAGATATGATTTTCTCTGAAAATGAAGAGAGAGCGTGTGTTGAAGAGCGGTCATCCACAGAGGGGCCAGGGCTGGCCACAAGATTTTGGGACCTCTGGAGCATTTTTTTTGAGGTTCTCCGGATATAAAGTAGTATTTATTTTAGAGAGTAAGTGCTTAAAAATAAATTTTAAGAGTTTCTCTATTTTATTTTGTTATAATAAAGAGTGAATTTTACTTTCTAAATTTAAAAAATCGAACTCATTTTCGATTCTTAATGCACAACGATTGCATTTAATAAAGAGAGCCACTATTTACATTTATTATTGTTATATATTTATCTCACTTTACATATGTCCTATTAAAATTTTAAGATTTTAAAAAAATACTCCCTCACATCCCATTTATACAGATTGGTTTTATTTTTCACGCGCATTAAAATTTTTTATTTAATGTTATTGAAAATAGCAATACTATTTAGCCAAGTGATGACCTTAGTTTAGGTGGCTTCGATGTAGTATTAAATGATAAGTGGTATTTCTTTATTTTTTTTTTTCCAAACATTTGGAGCTACTTCTGTTAGAACTATATGTAGGGATGACAACGATTCGGTTCGGAGTCGGTTGGGCCAAAACCATAACCGCACCACCAAATTTTTGGCCATACCATAACCGCACCATAACCACGTAAATCGGTTCGGTTCGGTTCATATATCGGTTCGGTTCGATTCGGTTAATAACCACGAAAATGAATTATTTTTTATAAGTCCAAACTCCAAATGTCAAATTGATGAACCGATTTCTATAGTTGCTCTCCTTGTAGCAAAAAATTAACAACTAAGTTATATAAAGAAGCGAACAGAAACTAAAGTCTAATCTAGGCAAAATTGTTTGTTCTCATTCTCACTTTGAATTCAAGAAACCTGTTAATTGTTTGCTACAAGGAGAGCAACTATGGAAATCGGTTCATCAAATCATATCTTCCACACACATACACACACACAAAAACCTGATTCATGATAGAATTAATCAAAAAGCTGCAAAATAACATGAAAAATAGAAAGCAATTCAAATGGCTTGAAGCAAGGTTGAGCTCTATACTCAGTCACTCAGATAAAAAAAATATGAAAATCAAGCGGAATGTTGGACAGCTAATATATATATAAAACCATCCCTAATAAA
>CAIGRL010043776.1:0-17021 GCA_903798325.1 Fraxinus xanthoxyloides
GCGTACTGCAGAAATTGATAGATTGTATTAAGGAAAAGTGGAACAAGGCTAGAAGTAAAAGCCCGTTAAAAATGAACTGCTGCCCAGAATACAAACCTCGTCATCGTCTTCAAAGTACATTCCATCTACTGCACCGTTTTTGTTGAATTTCCATCCTAAAGAATCTTCGAGCAGCTCTTTTAGTTTTCTTGTCTTCCAAAAGCAAAAAGGCAAAATTTAGTCTTCCGCAGACAACTAAAATTAATTTTGGAATATTGAAGTTAAAACTAGTCCACTCTGGAATATTACCGTCTTTTGAAACTTACAACATTGCATTATGTTACAATAGGAAGATCAAGAAAAGCCTGAATAATGGAATTACTATTGATATCGATTACCATTTCATTAACAACACAACTTCACATAATGTTAAGAAGAACTAAATGCGTACTAATTAGTGAGAAATAAAAGATTTTTTCACTTAGAAATTCTAAAATCATATTCTGATTCTGTTCAAGGTGAATGTTAAATGAAGATCTAGAACACACCCAAATCAGGAGGTCTCCATCAACCACTGGAGCTTCCAGTACCAATGAAAAGAAATCCTGCAATCAAAAATCCAGACTTGTAAGCACAGTGATGAATTTGCTGAACTAATATTCACATTTCAGCTACTCTGTAGAAGAAACTTGAAGGGTTAATCCATTTGTACATAATGGATTACCCCCTCTCACATAATGCGCGGGGCCCGAATGTGTTTAAAAATTCCGACAATGTGGTCCCCATCCCTATTGTGAGTAGTAGGTAAAAAAATCGGTACATGTAGCATGATCCAAACTTGAAACAATCTATATGGTTGAATAAACAAGTCTTCACTATTTCTCAAGATGACGAAACAATTTTTTTGGACATAGCAATAAGTGTCCACGAAAACCAGCTCAGGAGATCTACAAATTGACATCCTTTCATAGGAAACAGTATTAGCCCAGAAGTTTTGGTCGTCGAATTTCCAAATAGCTTAAAATTAATAACAGATAGACGAGCACGTGAATGTCAACTAGTCCATAGAATTACCTTACAAAGACGGTGTAGAAAGCTATCTGCAGATAACCAAGATTCATCCAACAATGCCGACATTCCTTTGTCTGCAGCGCCAGTATCCTTCCGATCATTTTTTAATCCATATTTTAACTGATAATAAATGACTTGAATAAACTGCGCAAACGTGACAATTTGAAATTCACTATATAGATAATAACAAAAAGGTTAAAGAGTACCTTAATTTTCATAATGCTATTAAAACAGATTTTGCAATAAACAAAAACAGCCAAGAAGTTTAAGGGTGTGTTTGAGCTACTTATTTTGGAAGAATGTATTCCGGAATAGTAGATTGATGGAGAATGTAGGGTTGAAAAAGAAGGAAAAGTTATTGATGTGATGTAAAATATTTTTTTATTGAAGAATGTGGTTGAAAATGAGTAGAAGAATGAAAATGAAAATTTTAATGTGTACCAAACATGGGCTAAATAAATAGCACAAGACAAGAAAATTAAAATAGTTTCAGTCTTATCCCAACCAGGACATCCTTAGAAAGATAACAATAAACTAATGCTCTTAATAAAGTGCTAAAAAACCTAAATTGCTATCAATGCTGCAAGCAGTTACATATATGAAGAAATAATAAGGGAATCCATGAAGGAGGAGAAGGGATAGAGAACAAAGGAAATAAAAAACAGTATAAGGGCATAAATGTAACTCGGGAACATGATAATCGAAGACACAACAAAAAAGGTAGATTAGGTTATTGGTGGAAAGAGTGCACAAAAAATTATTCTTTTCCCCTATTTCCATATATTCACATGAGCAACCTCACCCACAGTGGGTCAGCTAACACAATAAAGCCAGTATATCAATTCAGTTAATTTTAATGGAAGCTGCAAGAATGTAGACAACATAACTGACTAACTGAGAAATGATTCATGGTTTTTGACAACACTGAAAGATCACTTTTCAGGACATATAGATTGATATATAAATAACACTCAATGAGAATTCGGTAAGGTGAGTACTTAATTGACCTTTGCTTTTATTAGCCAATGCATCTCAAGCCACCATTTGAGTCTAAATAATTCATACAGAATTCATATGAATATATGATGCTTACAAATTACCTTTGTGAATAGCCGACTCCTAGTATGAAGAGGCTGTAAAGAGAGGAACATTCACGTCAGAATCCATATAAAACCAAAGTTCTTAACCTGATTCAGCAACTGCTATGAAGATCTTCAAATGATTACCATGAGGGGCTCTAAATTAGCCAGCTGAATCAACTTAAACGAGAAATTTCAAGTACCGATAAGTAGTAAGAAGAAATTCTTCATGCAAAAACAATGAAGTGTTATGTGATGAAACATCTTATAGATATTCATTTACAATCATAAATGCTTCACACTTTCAAATGGACATGCTAGAAAGATGTAAGGATAGAGCTTTCTCATTTTTTTAATATTAATTCCATCAATAATTTGGAGCATATTAGAAAGAATGGTAATGAAAGAGATACACTATCTCAATCCATAATTTTTTTCCATAAAAGGTCTCTACCTCAATATATGATTGCATCATCACAAGTGAATGGAAAAACAAAAAGGCAGACTGGCTGGTTCTCAGAAAAACCACATTACCATTACTTCATCTAACTTTAGGAATTGTAAACCTAAGAGCAAATCTAATATGCTGCATTATTTGCATAAAATTGACACCCATGAGCTAAGATCCACATTAACAATAGGACCGTGAACTACTGTGCACAAGCTTATGATTGTCTCAGCTTACTGGTTTATAAAAGGGAATCTAATCAATCAATATGATAACCATGTCTAAAATAACACACAATTATTCAACCTGTCGAAACTACCTTAAGGCCAATACCATAAGGATGGGGGTTTCAAGAGTCAAAATCCCAAATTTTCATCTCAAGGACAATTATATTGATCTAGGCAGCATATTGAAACAATAATAAAAGCCTCTATCGTTTTACCTTCACTTCAAAGATTTTCAGATGAAACTTATTCTAAAATCCAAGTATCAATTTTCACAACAGTACTAGAATTGAAAGTTAACTTTAAGCAGATCCACTTTCTATGAACAAGATTCATCATGCATTTGAGCTGAGCAC
Organism: Fraxinus xanthoxyloides; assembly: GCA_903798325.1. Lineage (NCBI taxonomy): Eukaryota > Viridiplantae > Streptophyta > Magnoliopsida > Lamiales > Oleaceae > Fraxinus > Fraxinus xanthoxyloides. The sequence continues at coordinate 3,158 of CAIGRL010043776.1, forward strand.
TTTCAGATGAAAAATAAAATAAAATAAAAAGTACTTCCAACACTGTCCAGATCTATTTGCATAAAATTAGCTAATAGAATCCCATTCTGACAGTGAGGACAGTATGAATTTTAGCCCCTTCTATTTCACAAATATTCTGAGGAAATTAATCCATATATATTTTTACTCACGGCCTCTGTGCAGCCCAGCAAGAGACCAATTAAAAGCTTCCACTGTAGAAATGCTTCAAGTGATTGTCCCATCTGCAAATTTGTGCATAAAATAATATATGAATTGGTGGACTCCATAATATCAATATGAATGTAGGTGTGCATCAGCTGTGCATTTATATTCTAAACATCTGTGTCCTCATGGATGAAAAGTTGAAAAACAGAGAGCTTATTCCTACCAGAAATGCAATGAACGCAAATTGTAACTCTCCTAGAAGTGAATCTTCGTCACCTTCATATGCTTTCGTCAATATGCTTTCCAATAGTTGCGTCTGAAAAAATAAGCATATTTTCACTGAATCAACATGTCTGTCAAGCACTTCAAGCTACAGGCAATTTTAACTTGTAAACCTCGGAATCAAATACCTTATCAAGATTCATAATAGTAAGATCTTCGCTATTCATTCCCTTATGCTTGACAACACGGGGAATGGGAGTGTAGTAACAACCTTTTTTTTGGGATTTTTCTATTGGTTTTGAAAACTTGGTATTTTTCAGCTGTTCAATCAAAGCTTTCTCCATTTCTGTTTTAGGAATACCACCAACCATCTCAGATTCACAAGCAATTGTGATTTCGCCTCCAACAGGTTCTGTGAATCACCAAATCAAAATAAATTACACAGGAAAAAATGAAGGACAGTGCTCTTAGAAAGGGGCCAACTATCATATTAAGTGCACCCTTTAAGATATAACAGCATTCGGTGATTTGTACAAAAATGATTTTATTTTGAATTGCCATTGAAAGAAGATTCCATTATAAGGTCTTTGTTGTGGGGGGGGGGGGGGGGGGGTTTTGATTTCCTAGATTTGGGATACGGATGGATATGTGTGAGGTGCACGGAGGAGAAGGTGAAAATGAGTTTTTAATTTTAGAGGGTGTTTGGTAGAGATTAAAATCGGATTAAAATTGAAAATATATTCATTATTGTTGACTTTTATTAGATGGGTGAGACCCAATAATAGTCATATTTTCAATTTTAATTGAATTTTAAGTCGTACCAAACAGACTCTTAATTTTTTTATTTTTGTTATTTTATTATAAAAAATGTGAAGTTGTCATTTTAACATTTTAAAATTAGTCAAAATTATTATCAATGTCAATTATTTGATCAACTAACAATCAAACTAACACAAACCATCCATTTGAACTTCAGCTCCGACATTTTGAAATGTTTGGTACCGTGGGTGGCATAAATGAAAGGTTTGTGCAAAGTGTGCTATTAATGAAATGTTTGGTACCGATACTGCAATTATTCCTAATAATAAATAATAAATTGTACAATAATTTGTTTTTCATGATTAAAAACATAATTTATGTTAGATCGTATCTAATTATGCTTTTCTAAAGTAAGTAAAATCTAACTAGAATATTAATGAAAATTATAATGTGCTATTTCAATATCACATTATATTTTTCTATTACTTCTTAAAGGCATAAATCAATATTTTTCTAAAATATTGAAAATTTTAATGTCATTCTCTTCAAGAGTAATAACATATTATTATTTAAAATATAACTTATGTAAAGATTTACCCTTCAAAAGTAAAAAAAACATAATTTATGTTAAATCTTACTTAATTATACTCTTTGAGAACAAATAAATCTAACTAGAATATCAATAATATTGTGTTATTTCAGAAGCAACAATATTTTATAATAGAAAAATATACGATTACTAAATTCAACAATAATATTCGTATTAAAAAAATAAAAACATGATAATTAATCGAACCACAAATAAAAAGCATATTGTCTTAGCAGTTTTGTCCCCAATGAATTCCAAGGACACCTATTATTCCACCTTCCAACCTGCCCTTTTCTTATTTTTCATTTTCTAAATCTCTTCTTCAGATTCGGTGCAATAAAAAGTGGCTATTGTAGCATCAAACAACAATCGGCCGACTCAAATCGCATGGCTACCCATCTTTCGTTGAATCAATAGTTGTATTGTATGGCGAGATTTATTACTCTGATCTCCCATGGCCAGTAAAAAAAGGTTTTATTTTTATTTTTTACTATGCATGCTTTTCATAATCTGTGCAGTTAACTCATTAGCAAATTGCTGTGTTCGAATAATTTAAAAGAAGCAAATTAGTTGAAAACACACTGCACTCATATTTTTTTTTCCTAAGAAAAAAATAGTAATTAGATAAAAGCATTAACATGTTATACGTTAGAAAGAAAAAAGAAAATAAAAGAGAGAAATCAATAGATTTTTATGTATTTTAATGAGAATAAAAGCCCTGTATTTATAGAGAAGGATTATAAGATAAAATGTTAATAATTTTTAGAGCAGTAGAGATACAATTGTCATTCATTAATAAACGTACCACCATCACAATTTTTATTTGTCCAACCATTTTATAAATACACCTTAATAAAAAATATTTTTGATTAATATACTACAACTACATTACCAATATAGCCTAGTCCATTAAAAACAACTAAGTGGTACACCTGTCTCTCAAAGTCATGGTGCACTCCGTTAACCCTTTGGGGGTCCTTTTGCACGTCGTAAAGGGGACTCACATGGAGGATAACAACTTCTCGAATATCCGATCTAAGTGTGTATAAGATATGATCGCATTCGATTTACTCAAGTGACGAATCAGAGGGAAAACCGCCACTCCTTGGAATTAATCGGATGAAATTTGGATACTTGACTCATAAAAAATGGTACACCACTCTCTTCCCCTCTCTCTTAGACGCACTTATATTTTCTCTCTCAGTTTTTATGAAATCCCATTGCTCGAATCTATTTGAAAATGATTTAAAAAATACGTATTGTACAAGTGGAGGCTAAGAAAAAAACAATCTTGCTACATATACATCAAGTTTGACATTGTCGTGAGTTGACAATTTTTTATACATTGATTTTGACAACATTTTAAACAATCAAAGATATAGATTTTGACACATCACACAGTGTCAATCTTAATGTACATTTTTAATGTACAACTAACATAATTGAAGAAAAAACACCTAGTAATGGAGATAGAAAGAAAATCCTTTTTTTCTTTTTTTTTGCATATTTTTCTCAGTAATTGTTTGTTTCCATTTTACAAAAAATTGTTTTCAAACTTGTAATTTGCTTTACCTACAAGAATAGTGATAATGATAAATGAAATTGAGTGTTCTCTTTGAGTTATTCATGAATATGGCTACTGGTAAGATGATTTTATTATTGGAATAAAAATTTGAGTTTTTACTTTTAATTTCCAGACTTCCAATTATTATTTTTAAATTGATATTCGAAGAAGACTAATTCTTAATTTCTTGGTGAAATGAAAATGCTTAATTTTCATCCAGATACATGTAAAAGCCTAAATGGAATTGTCATTAGATTCAAGAACCCATTCTCATTAATAAATGTTAAAATATCGACATAAACGAATTAATAATATGATTAAAAACAAGAGAAATCCAGATCAAATTTAAAAAAAAAAAATAAGTGAAGTCAAAGAAAGAAAAAAGAGAAGAAAAATTAGTTTATTGGATTAAAGAGATAAGTTACTTATGTCATTTATTTACGTTCAATTTAGTAAATTAGAAAAAAAAATATTAAAAAATGTGGTGTAACAAAAATAAAAATAAAAATTTGTATTGGCAATATAGCCACCCTTATTTTTAACCTTTGGGAAAGTATTAAATACCAAAAATATCAGTGATTTGACACAGTTGGACAATGTATCCACTAATTTTTTTCAAGGGAAAAAATCATAAATAATAGATTAAGTTTGACCCATTCCAAATTAAAAAACTTAAGGTTTAAAATTTATAAATAAATTAATTAAATATATATTTTATTAATTAAATATATTAAGATCACAATTGCATATAATTTGATAACGAATTATAAATTAATTGTTCACAAATTATTTCTTGTTCACAAAAAAAAAAATTTATAGGTCAAATTATTTCACAATTACAAATCGAACATTTTGTAAGATACAATTTTTTCATCGGTCACAAATTTATAAATTTAATAAGTCACATATTATCCATTGGTCACAAATCACAAATTTTATATCACAATTCAAAAAATTTATAAGTCACAATTTGTTCCTCAATCACAAATCAAAAATTAAAACATCACAAATCACAAATATTATAAGTCACAACTTATTAGACAGTCACAAATTATCAAATTATCGATCACAAATTAACAATTTTTTAGGTCACATTATTTTTTGTCACAATTTTATCTTTTTGATTGGTTGAATATTGTATCGGTCAAAAATTAATTAATTTAATGGTCACAAATAACCAAATAATATGTGACAACCACCAACACTTGTGACTACCACCTTAACACTGCCACCAACAGCATGACAATCGAAACCTCGTTGCCGAAACCACCACCACCCGATAGCAAACCATTATCTAAAAATGCCACCACCTACCATCAACCCCCATTCTACAACCCAAAAAAATCTCCAACCCTACCATCATCACCATCGCCTACCACCACCAACATTGCCACCATAATCACCAACACAACAATAGCCCCTGTCACCACCATTACAATCACAACCACCACCACCGCACACAACACCATACCACACCACTCACCGAACCACAACACTTACAGCACCACAGTCGCGCATCACCGCAGCACCCACCGAATATCTCCGTTCCCACCACTACACTCAATTTTTTTTAAAGAACGGATCTACACGGCGACGACAACTCATAGCGGTACCTCTGCAACAATGCACTGCTACGACGTTGCTGGAAAAGGCTGTGCCATCTCGTAGGGGCTTGGCTGTCGGCGGAAAGGGAGGAGAGTGGCGTCGGTAGAGAGAGTGAGAAGAGAGAGTGACGGAGTGGAGAGAAGGATAAAAATTGGAATGAAATTAAATTAGGGTTTGTAATGAAAATTATTTAATAAATATTTAATATTAAAAAATGAAATATCTGATTTTTAAAAAAGTGAATCTTTCAATCTGATTATATTTAAAATTCTGATTTTGTGTGTAATTACAACTTTTATCCAACCCCAAAATACGTCCAAGTTTCAATCAAGGGTCCTAATAGTTTGACATTGGAATTGGACGAGCTCGCATGGACCGCATGCCACCTAACTGGCCAGATACAGGCCAAGTGAATAGAATGCGGACCATCTTATACCTCTTAACTTTAATACAAAAAACATATCAATAATATATATGACCTTGACCTGTCACATTTATTATTCCTGACAATATATTGTTCCAGAAACGTTAATTTTATCAAAATAATTCGTATTCAAGATGATGGAAAAGAACCAAGTGTTCATCATCGAATGGGTAGTCGTTTGCTTTAATCACCGAAGTATTAATTCAAACAAGGCAAGTTTCCTCCTCAACCGTATCGAAAAGAATAGGGCTAACAACCCTATCAAAGGCGTGTTATATTGCACTTTGAATATACAGCCATTACTTTAGGGGTAATAATTTTCACAAATAATTAGGTTATGACATTGGATAAACAAAAACAAATCGAAGTAGAAAATTAATTATTAGTAACAATACATCATACATGCACCAAAAACCATAACCTACATATATGTACATACCATCATCATCATCATCTTTGCAAGAGTGATTGATCAAGAACTCCAAAATTAAGTTGCTTATAATTAAAGAGTTGGGACCATGAGGGATTCTATCCCATTTACTGAACGCTTAGCAAATCTCCCTTTGATTCTTGGTCTAGTCTCTGCATAAGCCTTTCTTGATGCATATCTTATTGTCTTCTCAAATTTTCTGTTCTTTCTTTTCTCTCTATACCTCAACACCCTGGCTTCTCTGTCGATGCCGGAAACTGGGTTAGGGATCCAGTCATTTTTCACAAGAGTCGATTCGTCAGCCATCGCACTGGGGTCCGGGACGACTCCAACTTCCAAAGATGATGATGAGACCTGCCATAGATGTTGCAAGACATATAATTGTTAGCAGAGCATGAGAGTATCTAGTTTTGTTTTGGTTTCTTGAAATTTACCTCTCGTTGGTTTTCTAATGAATTAAGCTCCAATCCCTTGTTCTTAGAACACTAATAAATAAAAACAATCCCGAAACGAGCAAATCATATAGACTCACGGTGCTTCATCTTCAACGTGAGGGCTATGTCCAATCGCTGCTGCGGAATTTTAACTATAATAAGATGATATTACAAGTTTTTCTCATACATCTCGTGCACCCAAAATCATCTACCATAGGTCAACAAGTGTACACTAGACTTCACATACTCCAACACTATTGTGTTATACAAAATTCACTCGATAACCTATTAGTGCCCTATTAATCCTTTGCACGATCCCATTACCTTTCGCGAGGCAACACACCCACAGAACATCGATTAGTAGAAAAAGTGAACATATGAATTATCAGGGATCTATGTTCAAAGTTCAAACTATTTAGCTAAACAGTACTACAATATCAACAAAAATTGTAAAGAATTCATATGGACAGAAATGTGAAAAAACAGACAAATTTAGGTTAAAAAAGCATACACTTTGGCTGATGGATTGGGAGCTGAAGTTGTACATGAAGGGCTTGGATCCAGTGTTATAATCCATTTCGTAAGTAGGAAATCCATTCACAACTGGACCCTGAAATGGATTCTGCTGAAAATCATTATTGTTTTGCACAGGCACAACCCCATCTGAACTGTACTGGAAATGCTTTTGATCATTCATACGGTGTTGTTTCTTCTGGTCACCGGAAATTAAATCCAGATCCAGGTATGGATCCATGTCGCTGAACAAATACTCGCCGGACTTGTATTTTGGCGATTCGGAGTCATCATCCTGTTAAGGGTAAAATCTCAAGTCTGGTACTTAGCTACTCCTACTTATAAATATGAAAACGATAATTAACAGGCTCAGGCTACTCGTTTTAACAAGATTCAATATATACCTCTATGGTCCCTCCTTTCATCTGAGGCGTCGGCAACAGCCAAGAGGCGGCTTCGGCCTCGTCTTCAGAGAAGCACTTGTTCTCGTTACTGTTATTATTCTGCGACGGCTCGTAGAAGGGTACGACGGGGAGGCGTTCGTGGCGGCGGGCAAGTGGGTTAGCCGAGTGTATGTCACGGTCACAAGTGGCGCAAAGCGCCGCAGCGTCGGCCTTGCACGTGACTATGGCTGGCGCTTGCTCGCACACTTCGCACACCAACACCCGGGCATGCTGGTTGGCGTCGTGCACTCTGGCGTCGCAGTCGTGGCACAAAAACGCCGTGTCGGCCCGGCAAAAAACACTTGCCTGCGAAGATTTGCAGGAATCACATGGCTTCGCTGTTAAGCTCCAACTCTCACCCCCCATTACTGTTCTTTCTCTATATCTGTATCTTTGGTTCTCTGAGAGAAGTGCAGAGAAAGAAAATGGTGATACAATTTTTGCTTGGCTTAGCGTAATAATGCAATGTACAAAAAGTCTATAGGACAAGCTGCCCTAATGGGTAAGGGAGATCTAGAGAATAACAAATAAGAAAGTGACGTGTGGACGAGTCTTAGCCAAGTAAAAATAGGTGCGGATTTTTTTTATAATGGAAATTGGAAATGAATTTATCTCGTTGACCTCATCTCTTAATGGCGTGTTTGAACCATATTATTTTGAAAGAATATATTTTAAAATAATAAATTAATAGAGAATATGTAGTTTAAAAAAATCGAAAAATTATTGATTTGATGAAAAATATTATTTTATTGAAAAATATACGATTAAAAATGAGTAGAATAATGATAATGAAAATCTTAATGTGTACCAAATATGGACTAAATATATATTTAACAAAATCCATAATTTTTATCAATTTTTCAACTAAATATTTCACTACTTTTATCAAAATCTAGTTAAAACTAATTTTTATCCAAACTTATAACTAAGTCTACATTTAGCTTCCATTTATAAAGTCCCGTTTAATTCTCATTAAATTTTTCATTCTCATTCTTCTATTCATTTTCAACCACACATTCTTTAATAAAATGATATTTTCTATCACATCAATAACTTTTTCTTCTTTTTCAACCACATATTCTCCATCAATCTACTATTCTGAAATACATTCTTTCAAATTAATATCTATCGAACACGCTCTAAATTATAAATGATCAAATTATTTTTTAATCACGTATTTCTTAAATTTCATAAATTTTACTCACTTGATCATCGCTCATTTCTATCAATTGCGAGTGAAACTTTTAGCATAGAGTATTAGGTTAATTACTTGTTTTACAGCATGTGCTTTTAATTTATAAATTGCACATTCTACATAAGTATTTGATCAAATATTATTTATTCAATGTAATTTTTAGAAATAAATATTATTTATATCATATAAAAACCCATATTTTAATTAGACTATTGTGGCACAATTATCTTTAGAGTCATTGACATTGTAACACATTAATATGTAGGGTTTAATTTGGATGTATTTTATATTTCAGTAAAATGTTAAAATAATATGTAAATATAAAAGTTCTATTTCAGCTTGTAGAAATGATTTTTCAGATAATCTCAAAATTTGAGAACCATTTTATTTTATTTTCTTATGTTATAACCACTTCTTTAATTAGAATCAAACAACAATATTTTTAAATAAAAGTGTTTTTAGACCTAGGTAGAGTTTTTAAGTTTCCAAAAAGTCTACATACACTTGCACTAATACGATATTCTACACGAGAGCATGAAAACTTTGCAAGGTATTCAAAATAAGGTAAAGTATGTGTTTATATCGTTGATGTATTCAAGATTCGACATGAAGAGTCACTAAAGTTCACGAATATCGTACATAGCGTCCAAAAGTCGAAAAGGAGGAAGGGTAGTTTGTATTTTTACCTCTTAATTTTTTTACACCAATACTTTGCTAGAAAAGGACTTGGGAGTATGGGTCTAGTTGTGGGAGTGGGAGTGGGAAAGGCATCTTGGAAATGCTAGCTAGTTATGTTTATATGTGTGTATTTTGTAAATGTACCAATTTGTTTTAGTTTGACCTTATTTATATTCAGAAAGCCATATATTCCAAGTTTTTTTTTTTAAAAAGGTTGAAAGGACAAAATTTTGGTTTGCATTTTTCTCCCTTTTTATAATTATACATATCTTTTCTATGGTTAGTTTACAATGTTCCTTTAATTTATTTTATTTTAATGAAAGTGAGAGTTGATGTCTATACTTTAGAAGTGTGTAAATTGAGTTTAGTAGCCAAACTTATGTGAGGCACAATTTTTTTGACCCATATGACATGGGTTTAATGCGTGTTGAACATGAATTATGTTGAATTGTGCTTAATATACCGAACCTATGACTTTTTATTAATATTCTTAAAATATGTTTCTTTTTATCGAAACATTTTTTCACGATTTCACAAAGGCGAAAATGTTTTCTAGTCCTAAGATCCACATGTAGATTATGGGCCACCAATGTTGGACCATCTCATACCGCTTATTCAAGAGTAAACTCGAAATGCAAATTTCATAAACCTACAATTAACTTATATGATGTATGCTCAAATTAGTAATATCTTTGAATGTCATTCAATACCACTCTAATTTATTTGTATAAAATCTTATCTCAAATATTTTTATTGAAAATTGCCCCTTCTTTGCCTACTCCTACCACAAGCATTGCTCGATTCGATCCACGAGTCGGCTTTTTTTTTTTAAACATTAAAAAAAAATAATAATATAATAAGCTAAAGAGAGAAAAAAAAAATGAATCGACCCACGAGCTCAAGACGATGCAGCTAGTGGGCTTAACCCACAAGCTCGTGAAATTTTTTTCAAGCTTGGCTCCATCCACTGATCATCTCAATATGAGCTCGAACCAAGCTGAGTCAAACCAGCGAACTATTCGACCCATTTGCCACCCCTACTATTCTCACTCGATAAGATTTTATGGAATGACTGGTTAATTGTCATATAGTTCTCACTTGACAAGATGCAGTAGGACATATCCTTTAAGATATGCAATTTCCTTATCCCCACCCAAAACAACAAAAAAGATGCTAATTCCGTCAACCTTTTTCTTATCTGCATAAAAGCCATCCCTTTTTTTTTTTTTTAGCTTCAAAGAAGAATATGGATAGTTAAAATTAATATAGTACAAATATGCCATATAAAAGCTTCCTTTTCTCCCTCGTCCTCGATTCATAATTTCTTCACTTTAATCCTAATGATGGTCGCATCTATGTCTTCAGTTGGTAGGTCTTTAATTCAATATTCAAGCGATTCGCGGGACGTGGACTATATGATTTATATCCTCATGTACTTAGTTGCTTGATCTATTCTTCTTCAAGCAATCCTTTCATGAGCTATATGTAAATTTAAAAGTAGTCGTTACGATCCACTTCTTTTCGATTCAACGTGATTTTCCAGTTGGGTTACTACATGGGACCCTTTTTCTTTTGGAAGAAATTGTCCCATGTACAAAAGGATCTTCAAAAATCCTTTACTCGCTTTAATACTATTTTTACAGACACACTGAATAGAAAATCATCCTTATAAACTAACTTATAAAGAGGTCATTTCCAATATGCTTCGAAACTTGCTAGCATCCGTTGGCTGGCAGGCAGCACATAATTGAGGTCGAATTCGGATAGGGATAAGGATGAAGATTAGAAAACAAATTATAGCATCGGTTCTTATGTCAATACAAGTCATAAATCTGTAGATCTACTGTCAAAATCAACAAGACGTGGGCTAGGAGATGCATGGCTATCCACATTCCGGCATGGGTCGTACAACAATGGCCAAGACAAGGATGGTCACAATCCTATGTCTTTCAAAAAGTGGCAAGCTTGAATAAAAAGATAATAGATGAAGTATAAATTTACTTATAAACGGGCATGTACATTATGTGAATCGATTTGAATATTTCAATACTTGGACATTGTCAAATCGCTACATCATTAGGTCAAAGTGAACGAATTGTAAAAAAATAAAAATAAATAAATAAAAATTATGAATAAATTCGATTTTAAAGTCTAGGTTCCGATCAAGAACTAATCAATTCCTAATTTACTTTTTTTTTTTTAAAACCAGACTAGAACCTCCGGTACCAATTCAACTGATTTGATTTTGATTCAAATGCACACCCTTACTAATAAGGTTATATATAAGTAATAAGAAAGTTTTTATTACGCGTTTCTATACGAGAATCCCCACGTGGTCTCAACCATCCTAGATAGCAAACGGTCCGGCGATCTCATGCCCTGTACACTAGCATGAGGCGAGACTAGACCGACACTCAAGCGCAGACCACGTTCCCCATGAAACAAAGCTAGACCAACCCACTACATACGGACCCCATGGGAAGAGTCAGTCCAGGACGAAGCGGTGAAGAGATCTTAAACAGATTTCGTATTATGTGATTGACAAGACAACTTATTGTCACCGCTGTCGTCAACAACCTAAAGGTCAAGTCCAAGGCCGCAAACTACGCCTTATGGATACAAAAAATAGTATTAACATTTAAGACTTTGATTGGTTGAAGTCTATGTCAAGAAATGTTAGTCATTTGAATGAGGTCACGTGCATTGTCATCCAACGGCTTTCATTCGTCTTGTCCAAATATAAAAGCTCATACTTAGTGTCATTCAAAGAAAATGCAGATTTAGACTCTCAAAGTTATAATCTTGCCACCATATCTTCTATTTATTTTTCTCAAAGCCGATCCTCCTTTTATATTGGAGGTTCACGTTTAAAACTTTCTCACACTCATATGACTATTTTTCCAACTGACTTCACTGTCAGAGTGCACGCGATCAACTCCACCCTCTTCGGACAAGGCCACGTGTGACTAGCGATTTGTCCAATAGTGCAGGAAATATTGGAAAAAATAAATACAATGGCTGACTTTGACATAAATTTTGAGTGGGACTAGTTTGGTTGTTTTGGAAGATCAAGATTGATTTGTGCTCTCCTTCATGAGAACATTGAAATCATATGTTTATTTACCAAAAATGATGCTCGGGTAAATGAAAATTGGAGTTAAAAATAATGTATTGGAAAATGTTGTGTTGAATGAAAACTAGTTTAAAGTTATTCCATATAGGAAAATAGATAGAGGCAAGTCTACTTTATATATAATTGCACTTTAGAAGGATATTATCATGTGTAGTATAGAGGATCTCTCAACGTTAGCGCCAGGGGATGCAAATCACGGACTGAAATAGGGTTCAGACCTTGAACTTGTGTGGGGATACGAATGTTAGACCAGATTAACAAAAAATGGCACTTATGAGGGTCCACATTTTGCCTTTATTTTATTTTTCCTAAAACCTTTCAAATTCTTTTAACTCCTGAAACTCACGTGATTATGCATGTGTTAATGAAGAGATTAACAGTCAGATTAATGGTGGTTAATAACATAATTCCTAGGTGTTAATTCTCCATTATAGTCTATTTATTCAGCTATCTTCCTCCATTGCATACACATGAAGAAACTTATTTTTCTACATAGAAAAAAGAAATTTTTTCTAGTCCCCATACATAATTTATTTTTTGTTAAAATCTTAGTGATGATGTTCAAATACTAAGTCAATTCTTTGGAGTAGTATCTGCAGTGCTCAGATTCTATTAGTTTTTTCGTTGTATTCTAGGAAACAGAAGCTCGAATTAAACTTCAAGCACATACAGTGAGTGGACGAATATGTTTTTAAGGAAATTGTGTTCACACAGGCCTCGGTTCATCTATTAATTTTTTTAAAACAAAGCAATTTAGATTGCTTGTCATATTTCATTGTAATTAATAAATTATCTGATTTATAATAGTTTGGCTAATATTTTGTTAGCTAGTCTCCAGTATATGTTTAAATAGTATTGGTGTTAGTTGCAAATTAGGTAAGTGCAAATCCGGTATGTGCAAATCTGGTATGTTTTGCAAATTCGGTATGTGTAGATCCGGTATGTGTTGCAAACCCGATATGCGTCCATCCAGTATTTCTTAAGCTGATATTTGTTCACTATTATTATCTTGTCTAACAATCTTAAACCAGATTCATAACAAACAAGTTCATGTTGGTTTTATTGAAAACTAATATTTGTTTGATTTTTAGAAATGGCAACCGAACCAATCAATATGGATGCGGTCTTTGAAGACCCGGTTGTGGTTCTGACGTACCTCAAGTGCCAAGTTTTGCTGTAACTTAAGAGCCAAGTTTTGATGTAGCTAAATTGCTAATCTATGTTATGAGCCAGACTGTGGCTCACCCAACTAGTCATGTCGTTATTGTTCTGGCTAATCATAGAGAAAGATCGTAGAAATTCAACGGTTTGAATTTCATAAGGTGATAACAGAAAATGTTGTTTTTATCTTAATACCTTGAACTTTGTAAGGTTCTTGACTGAAACTGCTCCTAAACTTAAAGGGGTAAGGAAGATGTTTAAGTTGTTAGCGCACTTGATGCGTGGAAACATTCGAATTTTTTATGTCGAAACTATACCATGAACAACTCAACAAACTCGTTATACAATGTATATAATACTGCAAAAACTACTAAGGAGTTGTGGTAGTCATTGGATTGAAAATATAAGGCTAATGATGTTGGGGCCAAAAAATTCATTGTTGGCCGATTCTTAGACTACAAGCGGTGGACTCCAAAATAGTAATCAATCAAGTGCAAGAACTCCAAGTGATTTTTCATGAGATTTATGCTGAATGGATGATTTTGAGTG
>CAIGRL010043814.1:0-21104 GCA_903798325.1 Fraxinus xanthoxyloides
TCGATCGATACACAGTTGAGGAGGTAGATCACAAACGCTACAGGTGTGGGAGCCATCCTATGCATTATTATTTTTTTTCCTCAAATAAAGCCTTAAAATTTGACATAGGATTTTACTTCTTTCTTGGATAAAGAATAAGCTTGCAGTTTAGTATTTAAAAGTTTAGATAACTAGGTGACAATGCCACTTTATTGCAGACTTCTTTTATTGTGGCGCTCTTCGAGCATGAAGAACTAGGAATAAATTGAAAGCAAGAGTTCAATTCAAATGACAAAAAGAAAAGGAAATTTGAATATGTTGCTAACCAATTCGGGATACAACAGAACTGGTTTCCTTTTAAGTGTTCTGAAGATGAAGCTTGCAAAAGTTCCAGTTATAAGATAGCTAAATGAGAAAATTTCTCTCATGTGTCTACCTATCTTAGTTCCCTGAAATGTGTTTACATATTTTTTGGTACTTTCTAGTTTTTACAGCACTAAAACTTTTCCCTGCAACTGAACTTAAATTTTCCTGGTGCGTGAATATCATTCTCCAGAATTATGGACCATGGTTCGATATCCAAGGGGCGGGAATTTATTCTGTTATTCTCACCGATTTGAAGAATTCCAAGGAGGATCTTTCTTCCACACAGTGGACTTATCAGGTTGTCGGCTTTAACCTCAATAAACTATATTGTAATCTACAAGATGTAATTTAATCAAGTGATCATCATATAATTGGGAAATCATTATTTATATTGTGCTTTGAATTGTTGAAGTTTTCACGAAGGGAGTTTACTTCACTTTGGAAGATTGCAATTTTGACATCTAATGACATGAAAAAGATGTTTGGGATGTGTTGTGTTTCCAGGTGGGTCTTGAAGGGGAATTTCTTGGACTTGATAACATCTCTCTTGCAAATAGTTCAGTATGGACTCAGGGGAGTGACATACCAATCAATCAGAGTTTGATATGGTACAAGGTATGTGGATCCCCGCTCATATTTTGTGGTATTTAGAATCAGATAGAAATGGTTGTCTGAGTAGTTAATTGGACGTATATTGTTAATTTAGGATGTGTTTGATGCATATTATTGAGAAGAAAATGCATTTTATGATGTGATGTGATGGAAAATATGTGGTTAAAAAATAAGAAAAAGTTTTGGATTTACGTGTAATATTATTTTATTAAAGAATGTGTGGTTGAAAATGAGTATCGAAAGAATGAATTTTGAGAAGAATGTGGATCAAACAAGGGCTTAACATTCAACTAGCATAGCTGCATAGGGAAGCAGACATGGGATATCTAAATTCTCCTCTGTGAATCCGTCAAAGAGAAAAATTGATATTAAAAAGAAAACCGGTGAATAGGAGGATCTAATTGCTAGGATAATGGCATTAGTTGGCATGGTCAACAACGAAAATTAAATGGAAATCCAGTATATGTTTGGAAGTGATGCCGCTGAACAGTTGGCAAATAAATGATCTTTTAACATTTAGTTACTTTCGCTAACATACTCAAGTACTATATCAAGGTAATTTCATCTTGTGACATGGAAATAATTTCCCCTAACTTGATTAATAATAATGAAAAATAATGTTCCCATTTACTGTATCTCTCCGTGTGCAAATGTTTGAAAAAATGAATGATGCCCGAATGAAGCATTAATGGGATCCTGGACCTTTTATTATCTTCAGCCTTTGGGCATCATATTTGGAACGTGTTATTGATCGGAGTAATAGCATGAAAAGCAGAAGTGTAGGTAGAAGAAATTCAGAATGTAAAATTAATTCTCTGAACCATACAGGCTGATGAGAGTAATATGTACTAGTGTTTTTCTCCCTTTTTGCTTTGCATACATCAGTTTTTCCCTTTTTTGCATTGCTAATCAGAAATAATGGTCAAAATAGACAAAAAAAGAGGAATTAACTCTTAATATGCTTGGATTGACATTCAGCTTCTCATTCTCAGGCTATATTCCTCAATCCTGAGGGAAAGGGTCCTGTTTCATTGAATCTTGCTAGCATGGGGAAAGGTCAGGTATGGGTCAATGGGCAGAGTATAGGACGATATTGGTCTACTTATCTCTCACCATCAACTGGCTGTTCAGAGAGTTGTGACTACAGGGGAGCTTATGATGCATCCAAATGTTTAAGGAAGTGTGGTCAACCGGCTCAAACATTGTAAGTGAAAGCCAAATGCACTTTGATTAGTTTCACTGAGGTTTCACTGGGGATTAAAGTAACAACAGTAATTTGATTATCCCTTGCTTTATGTTACCTACCACCTGTGGAAAGCATAGTGTTTGGTTGATTTTCAAGGGACCATCTGTAAATAGTATCATCATAGACACATTAAAGCACTATGGGGACCGTCTTTTTGTCCATTTAATTCCTATCAACGATGTTGTTTTCTCGCGTTATATATGTTACATTTATTTAGCATTTGTTTGGCACAACTGATATGAAAATTGTTTTTCCTCAAACTCATTTCCAACCATTTTTCTAATAAAATAATTTTGGACGTGAACCCAATTACTTTTCCTATTTTTTAACCACACATTCTCCAAAAGAATAATTAAAAAAAAAAATCATTTTTCACTCCAAATAATCTCGCCCAAACAAAAACTTGGGGATAATTTGTATAATTTTCAGGTATCATGTACCACGCTCTTGGTTATATCTTGGCGAGAACTTATTGGTTATACATGAAGAGCTAGGCGGTGATCCTTCAAAAATATCTTTATCAACTCGAAATGCGCAAGTGATATGTGGCCATGTATCGGAGGCTGACCTTCCACCAGCTGATACTTGGAAACCACAATTGGGTTTCATATCCCAAACTCCTGTACTGCGACTGGCATGTGAGGAAGGATGGAAAATTGCTGCTATTCGTTTTGCTAGCTTTGGTACCCCTGGAGGAAACTGTGGAGCATTCAGTCAAGGGGATTGTCATGCCAATATATCATCAATTGTTCAGCAGGTAAGCTTATCATATCATACATCAATTCTGTTACAAACTGCCAACTGTACAAACCATAATATTAGATATACTTCTTTATATGAGGTGAAACCAAAGGTAGAGTTTGTCCGACTATTTCCCCATGTCGAGTCCGCATTTCAGTGACAATTTGTATAGATAATGCCATAAATGTAAGCTTTTCAGAATGTTTAACCACGTTAGGTTCAGGCTTTTGGCATAAGTAAGTATGTAAGAGAGAGTAATAGATATTGTAATAAAAATGGCTCTAGCAGCAGTCCAATGCTATCTATAGAAGGAAAGAGAGAAAGATAACGAGTTTCAGATCCGTAATTGGATATTTCATGAAACTTGGCCGGGAATGATTTATATTCCTGTTAGAGGAGGTTGATGGTATGGAAGGTTCATGATATCGATAGTCATGGGTAGGTTGTGTTATTTTTGTGATCATTTTACATTTTCTATTTTTCTTGTTTCCCTGCTGACTGTACGACAACTAGGATTTTTAAAGGTTTCGAGGATTGATTGCATACTTTTCTTGACAGTGGCTATGTAAGAAACCAATGTTTTGGCTTCCATAACTTTGGATATGTGTTTTTTATATTTTTTATGAATATAAATTACACTTGATCTTTGGAAGAAAAAGCTTCCACCTTTTTTTTATCTCAAAGCTTTCAGGATCTCCTGGGAATAGAAAAATATACAGGGGCAATCTCCTTGAGTGGAAATAGTTGTAATTTTCTGAAGTATATGAACATGGATACTATTCATCGAGTAGAATTCTACAGAATTTCGTTAGATTATGCTGGTATACTATACGAATCAGTGAAAATGCAATTAACATTACACGATTAGCTGTTACTAACTTCTTGTTAACTTCAAGTTCTCTTGCCATTAGATATTAGTGTATGTGTTGGTGAGAGGCAATATGCGTAAATTTCTGACGTATTTTGATGATATTACAGATGTGTGTTGGGAAGCATAGATGTTCGGTTCCCATGTCGACAACAAAACTAGGAGATCCATGTCCTAGTGTACTGAAAAACTTGGCAATTGAAGCTCTTTGCAGTGGTTGAAACAAGTTCTTCCAGGGCTGAGGGATCACGTTACAGATTCTAATTATTGTGGCTGGGGAAACACGAAAAATAATGTTTGACAAGCTTAAAAATTTGCTATAAATGGATTTAATCAAGTTGGAACAAGCAGATGATTCGACTAAAAAATTATCGACACTCGAGTTGGTTTATGTTTGGTTTATTTTAAGGGTTTGCCACAAGAAAGACAATTTAAATTTCTTAAATCGTACTCCATCTGTCTCATTTATATAAGTTGATTTTGTTTTTCAAATTGATTAAGAACTCATTAATGTTATGAAAAATAAATTTGTCAAAAACTTTTATAGTTTATCATTATTTAATTATCAACAATTAGTAGTAAATTATTGTTGAAAGTATTGAAGAAACTGAATGATTTAATTTTTTTAAAAAAAAGCAAGTATCTTTACTTTTGTAATATTTCAAGATTAAGTGGAAAAAATATTTATAATTAGGAAAATTGAATAAGATTATATTAGTAAACGAATAAAACAAAACATTCTCAATTAAGAAATATGGCTATATAATTCAGACAATAAAATAAGGAAAGTCGGACTATATAAATGGAACTGATGGAGTATATTTTTAGTCCGTCTAGTATTATTCGTGAAACACGTGTGTTCGGTTTAACATTATTCACTTCGAGGGGAAAAGGGAAAAGGGCAAAGGGAAAAAGGAAAAAGGAAAATGTAATGAACAAAAAGTCTTGTCCCTCATCATATGTCGGTAAATAATAGAAGTTGATATTTATTTTAAGACACGTGAAATTAGGATGAAAATCCCAGACGCTTGTCGCTTTCACTTAGGCGATGACCTTCTTTTAATAAAAAGCACTTATAGACCATTGTCTTTCTATCTTTATTGCACATTTGCACTAATACACATTTTTCTCTATTTCTATCTCACTCCATAACTTTTAGGGTAGACATTTTAATTGGAATTGAACCTCCCGAACTCAATAGGAGGTTCCAGTCCGGCTCCCAAAAATATTAGAAATCAAAACTTAGAATCAATTGGGTCCCGAGCGATTGTTGGTTCTTGAATTGGAACCGTGGTATCAACTCTAAAACCAAATTTATCATGTTTATAAGTTTTTATTTTTCAAAAATGTATACACGTTAACCTAATGAGTCAAACCCTACGCAATTAAACTAAATGTGCAGTGATATGATGGATGAATTAAAAATCAATATAAATGTTACAACGTGGAAGAAGTGTAAGACGTGTAAAAAAGAATTCGAATATAGTATGGTTGAACCCTGCAAGTGTATCAAGTCTGCAAGGTTCAAATAATACATATCCAAACCAATCAGACTAATTCATTTAAATATTTGAATCATATCACTATCATTTCATAGTTGATCGCATTTTACATGTTATTCGTCCCATAAATCATTTTTGAGGTGTTGCACGCAGAGTCGGAGCAGAAAATTGGATGCTATTGTGCTAGAGATTGGATGTTATTTGATAACATATTTGCAGTGGTTAATAAATAATTGAAATATATATTTGATATTTTATTTTCATTAGATATTATGAAAATAATTTGTATTGTTAGCTCATAATATATATATTTTTTGAATAAAATTTATAGGTAGAAACCGAACTCGAATTGACTATTCTAGTTCAATTTCAGTTATTATGTGAACATAATATTTTTATTAATAAAATATTTGAAATATATTGTGTGGTTCTTGATATTAAAAAACTCGAAAGGACTCACCGAGGGTCCAGGCCTATTAACTCACGATCCTATCTTTGTTATTTGAATTCAAAAACGGTAGATAATGCTCATCCAAACCAAAAATATGAAGTGAAAAAAAAAAAACCTTAAGGAATGTTAAAAAGAACAGGAAAAATATAATGAGTAATGCTACCGATGCATAATCATTTACGAATTATTGTACAGAGAAAAAAAAGTTTAGGAAAGAGAGAGAGAAGAAAATTAATTAAATTTTAATATAGAGAAGAGAGAGAGAGAAGTAGAAAAGGAAATTAATTAGATTTTAATATAATATTATGCCATAAATTTATAAATAATTATATACAAGTAGCATTACTTAAATATAATTACATTATTTATTAACTATTTGAAACGGCAAAATTGAAAAAATAGATAATTTTTTGAGTGATATTATTGTCACGACCCTACAGTAGTGAGCGACTGAATTTATTCTAATTTTTTGGTATATAAGGGGAATCTGTTATAGAAATTAAAGTTTGGGGGGATTTAATTTTTTTTAAGGAAATTTAGGGGTGTTGAATAAATATATTCTTTAGAGGATATACTAAAAAAATTCTTGCAATTATGATCGTATTTCTTGCAAGTTTAAAACTACCGCGATTTTTTTCTATTAATTTTATTGAGTACAGCAATATAAAAATAACGGCATAACAATCACCCAACCACTACACTGCAGCTGTAGAAAAAATTATTGGCCATAATTAATTGAAATTTTGTAGGGTTCTTCTCATCTTCCGTACTACTCTCAGATTGCAGGCACATTTGTTTCTGTTCTTTGAAACTTCTTTAATGTACGTATTCTGTGCGTGTAATAATTTTATCGATGGTAATATATTTGATGATCTGTGGCAGTAATGGGTGAGCTTGAGCCGCGATGGATATGGAGGGCAATGGTTTTCTTGCTAATTATTTGGGAAGCTCATGGTTGGGGAAAAGAAGGCCACTTTGCCATTTGCAAAATTGCTGAGGTATTTTTGTGTTTTATTAATTATGTTTATGATGATTTGAAAATAATAAAAAAAGGCGCTGCAAAGTTATTTTTCAGTGGTTTATAATGGAATTTTTGGTGTGTAATCGCATGAATAATCAAAGATATTGTCTCTTGATGGTTTACCCCATTCAAGAAATATAAAATTACAATTTTTATGATGATAAAAACTTTGATTTCTAGTTAAAGATGAATACAACTATGCTTTTTGAAATTATGATATTAATGGTTGCAGATAGCCACTCCTATGTTTTGAGTTTTAGAGTGACTTACCAGCTCTGCTTTATTTATTGTGCTTTACCAGAAAACAATGCAAATTTTAGTTTTCTGTATTTCTGAAGGGATTATAAATACTGTACAGAAAGGATATTTGAAATCGCAAACAGATAACGATGTTATTTTCTCTTGTAAAGCTAGGCAGTAGATGGCAAGAGTAGTGTTGAGTGTAAAATTTGAATTTGTAATCTAAACATGCCTTTGAATGCTAGGAATGCTCATTTCTGTCTCAAAAGTTTTTAATGGTCCGTCGTAAATCACTGCTAAATCTTCTTTGAATCTGGTCCAGGAACCTCCTATGAGAGTTCTACGTTAAAGGATTTTTTTTTCTTTTTTTTTTGCCCCCCCCCCCCTGTTGTGTGGTGGGTTGGCTGTAATAATAAGGGAGGGATAAGGGAAATTGGGAATGAATGCTTCAATTTCATATCAACGGAGGTATTAGTCAAGCCTGTTGTTTCAATATTTCGTGGAGACCCTTCAGAGGGCACTTCAAAATTATTGAACATTAACAATGTTAAAGAGATCTGTTCTCTTAAAAAATTTAAACTAACTTGATGAAGAAATTGTTCAGCATAACTGATGCAGACAGCTTTGGAACTTGTAGGATTATCTTACTGAAGATGCTTTGACCTCAATCAAAGCATTGCTTCCAGACAGTGCTGAAGGCGACCTTGCTGCTGTTTGCTACTGGGCAGATGAGGTTAAGCACCACTACCACTATCGCTGGAGTAGTCCTTTACATTATGTTGATACACCTGACTTCAGGTGCAACTACAAGTATTGCAGTAAGATCAAAATCTCTTCCTCATTAATTTGTATCCATCAGTTTTAGTTTGTACATCTCTTAAACAATATCCATTTTCATAATTTGACAAGAAAATAAATCCTGTTTAAGTTATTAGGCAATGTCCTTGTCCTGTTTCCACAGAGTTGTGATGGTTACGGTTGCATATTACTGCATGTTTCTGTATGATAATCACGTATATTATCGTTTTTAGTTCTCAGAGGCAGAATTCAATTGTTTTCTTGTTGTCCTTCTTACGTAGAAATCATTTTTGGTCTCTTTGTTCTTTTTAGGTTTCTTATATTGCTACTGAATATATAAATAAATATGGCTTCTCTCATGAATTTATATACTCTATTCTTTACTGTCATGGCCACATAAATTGGTCATGGAGCAGCAGAGACTAATTCATGATTATCATGATTTATTCTCTTTTTTTGTATATTATTTCATCACCTTCTGTCCTACCATCAAAAGACATATATATCTTTATTTGAAGTTAAAAAAATTCTCGAGAGAAAATAACTCATAAGTTGTTATTACCTGATAAGAATATTTGAATAATCTCTTTTCTAATTTCTGCAGGAGATTGCCATGACTCTTACGGACACAAAGATAGGTGTGTCACTGGAGCAATTTATAACTATACCAAGCAGCTTGAGTCAGCTTCTCATGATTCTGATTCATTAGGATTAAAATGTAAGAAACAATAATTAGCTGGTTTGGTGACACCATGAAAATTGGACGCTCATTTCTTTTAATGGCAGACAACTTGACTGAGGCACTCATGTTCCTATCGCATTTTGTTGGTGATGTCCATCAGGTCAGCTCATCTTTCATAGGCCTAAATGTTATTTGAAAGTATGAAATTGATAGTGCAAAGTAACAGAGATTGCAGAAAAATCTACTTAACAATTTTAAAGTGAAGTTTGTATTGAAAAAAAGAATGAAGGAACACAGGTTTTGTTGAGAGGCATTGACATTTGAAATTTTCTTTCGCTTATCACTTGGATTTTACATTCTATGGAATGAAAAAATGTCAATTACGATATCTGGCATATAATTAATTAGGAAGTTTTATATTATGGTTCTTAAATCTGCTTTCTTTTAGCAGCAATACTGTATGATATCGCTCCTTGATATTTACCAAGTGAAAATGTTGGGCTTGTAATGCATGAATATTGACCCCTGCTTGTACTGTAAGGATAAAAGTGACATTTTATTGAAAGTAAAACCTTCAGTTCTCTCATATTTTATGCACTGAACCCCCTTAATGGTAATTTATTTAACCAATGTATGAACATACAAGAGGTCTTATCTCATGCTAGAACATTTCTCTAGGAAATATAAACAACTAAAGAATATGTAGACTCAATTGTCTGAAAAATTCATTTTGGTTGGCAGCCACTACATGTTGGTTTTATTGGAGACAAGGGTGGAAACACAATAACAGTCCGTTGGTACAGGAGGAAAACTAATTTGCACCATGTAAGTTGTGTAACTTTGGCTTCAAAATTTTGAACATTATCCATTTTCCGACTCATATTTTCTCAAGTAAGCAACATAGGTTCAAACTTTTTAGATCAACGATACTGATATTCTGTCCAAGTGATAAGATGCAATCTGGTATTTCTTTCAATAACAATCAAGTGGTCTCTGCCATTTTTTGAGCCTCTTCCTAAGCAGGAGCACTTCCTCCTTCCTGCATGTGACATCTCCACTCCCTTTTGCATCCCCCCAAACGTTATTGTTTCAGGCCTTTCGTGAAATCAAATTATCTTGAGAAAGGATTTTGCTTAAACTCTCAAATTCATTTTCTAAGATGATTTTCATAAGATGCCGCTAAGTTTGGATTTCGTGATGTGTTTGGTCCATATAATTTTTTGCTTAATTTTAATGCTATCTTACATGTTTACATTATTGCAGGTATGGGATACAATGATAATTGAATCAGCCATGAAAACATTCTATAACAAAGATCTCAATGAAATGATTCAATCCATTAAGAGCAATATCACCGTAAGATTCAAATGAATCTTTCTATTGCAGTTGTGAATAAGACATATTGCAGGGTCTCAGATGTAACAGCAACAAAGATGCCTCAAATATTTATGTCGTCTTTTCGAAATGTCATTTATAACACCTTAAATATTTTTTTCTGAAGAATATTTACTTCTTAATGAACCTTGTCATTTCCATAGCGTCTATAAACACTGTTGGCCAGATTTTGAAATTGTGAGATTTTATGCAGTCCATGCTCTTATCATCTTTTTTCTTCTCTGTTTTTAACTGGCAATAGGATGATTGGTTGGTTGATGTTCCATCTTGGGAAAATTGCAATGCTACAGTTTGTCCAGATACGTGAGTACATTTTTTGTCCTTGTTTCTCTATTTGCTTGTTTGCAGTGGTTGTGAGATCTTTATTTATTATGTGCATAAAAAAATCATGTGAATTTTTTCTTCTCTTTTGTTTTTCAATCTTCTTGAGATGCATATTAGCTCCTAATTCGTATTTCTTTGGATCATCAAATGCTTAAAGAGATGAGTTTTAGTGGCAGTTGACAGCATTAATTATTTTGACATGTAACATCAAAGTTGATGAATTGCATGGCTTGATCTGAGAAAAGTATGAGAACTATATGGGTGTGGGATCATGAATTAATCTGAGAAGTGATTTTCATTCTCGGAGCTGACTTTCTATAATGATTTTTTTTTAGCAGGAAAAGGGAGGAGTGTCATCATCTGAGAGTTCTGATACTTAATATTAAATAAATTCATAACAAAATTGATTGGATTGCTCATTGTGCAGGTATGCCTCGGAAAGCGTTAAGCTAGCATGTAAGTTTGCTTACAGAAATGCCACACCAGGAAGCACTTTAGGAGGTACAGATGAGCCTTGTTAATCCTTGTACTCTTCAACGACTGTCTAATTTAGTTTTCAGAAAATTATTTCACTGGACTGGGCTGTTTTTTCTTTTCATGTAAAATATGTCGAACAAATGCAGTTTGTATTGAAGTATAAATATCAGTTTTCTGAAGCTAGAGATCGAAATAATTCAATTATTTTTCTGCCACCTCATTTCTTGTGGTTGCATGAATTTTTTGCGTAGTTCTAAATCCTGCACATTGTCAGCTTAGGCCAGATATTCTCTTCAACTCTTGGATTTAATGCATAATGATAGTTATCCTTTGTGACTTTTTTTTTTCCCTATTTTGTGTAGATGATTACTTTCTCTCTCGGATTCCAGTTGTAGAGAAGCGATTGGCTCAAAGTGGGGTCCGTTTGGCAGTTATTCTCAACCAAATTTTTGCATCACACTCATCAATTGCAAAAGAATGAATGGTAACCAGAGGATAGAGTTGGACTGCATCTTATCAATCCTTCAAAGCTGGAAATTCCCCACACGTCAAGAAATGAACTACCTAAGTAACCAATTGTCTGTCTTTAAAGTTAACAATGAGAACATGTATTATGCGTAACTTCAAAGTCACATTGTTTTTAAATGTTGAGACTTGGGATGCCCCTAGTATTATGGAATATGCCCATTTGTTGCTTCTGTTTATAGCTTACTTGGAGAGTACTTGAAATGGGAAGAATCTGTAGCTTGTACACATTGCATAAATCAATAATTTCTGTATATATAGAAAGGCCCCCATCATAGACTCATAGTGTCACTTCATTATTGTCCATTTTCAATTCCAAGAACATAATCGTTTTCGCAGAATGAGAGAGCCAACAGTTTTAAAGAGAATGTCTTTACACTTTTTCGCTTGCTTTCTTGTTTTTTCTTTCGGTTATGGACCTCGTGTTGAAGCATGGAGCAAAGAAGGTCATGCCATGACATGCAAAATTGCCCAGGTAAACTCTGCAAAACCATGCACGTTCTTAAGATTTCGAGATTCCGTTTTGTGCTTAGATTAGATGATAATTTGTTTCGAAAACATAGGACCTGTTGGAACCAGAGGCGTTGCATGCTGTTCAAATGCTGTTACCTGACTATGTTGATGGTGATTTGTCGGCCCTGTGCGTGTGGCCGGATCAGGTAAGGCACTGGTATAGATACAGGTGGACGAGCCCTCTTCACTTTATTGACACGCCCGATGAAGCTTGCAATTTCAACTACAAAAGTAAGCTCATGTTCGTCTGTCATTTTCCAATGACAACTCTTTTTTCTAAAATTCATTTTTAATCACACATTTTCACAATAAAATATTTTGGACGTAAATCCAAAACCTATTTTTTAATTACATATTCTCCAAAAAAAATCATTATTTCAAAACTCATTTTACCCCAAAAAAAACTCTTTAATGGGCATCAAACAGGGCCTAAGTTTAAAAATTAGAAGTTATCGAATAATCTCCTGATCTAAAGTTTAATATTTTCATTGGAAAATGCATTTATTTTAATTATTTGATCTTCATGTATAATCAAAGGGGATTGCCATGATACTCATGGAGTGAAGGATATGTGCGTTGCTGGGGCCATTCAAAATTTCACCAATCAGCTCTCACACTATAGGCATGGAACCTCTGATCGACGTCGTAAGAGAATTACTCTCCTTTTATCTTCTTGATTATTTTTGCATATAACTAATTAAAACCAATCAAAACGTAATATTGAATTTTAAAAATGAGTTCATTTTCTTCACAGACAACATGACAGAAGCTTTGTTGTTTTTGGCCCACTTCATGGGAGATATTCATCAAGTGCGCCCTTTATGTAAATTTTAGTTAAGTTGATTATTATTATTTTTTTTTTCTCAACATTTTTTTTTTTTTAATTTTTGTGATTGTTTTCTTTTAGCCCATGCATGTTGGGTTCACAAGTGATGAAGGAGGAAATACGATTAACTTGCGTTGGTTTAGACACAAATCGAATTTGCATCATGTGAGTTTTCTCGTTTTAAGAATATCTCCTATTTTTTGGTTGAATGAAAATGAAAAAGAGACGGCTAATTCAATTAAACACGGTGTATTAACATCATTATTTTTAACTATCAAGGTGTGGGATAGAGAAATTATTTTGACGGCTGCGGCAGATTATTACGGGAAGGACACAAGCCTCCTCCAACAAGACATCGAAGGAAATTTTACAGATGTATGTATGTATGTGTGAACCTAATATTTATTTATAATATAAACGATTAGGATAATTTCCTTACCAAAAACATCTTCAAAGTACATTTTAAAATCGAGATATTCTTTATTTTAAAATTAGATTTCAATAGACTTTTTATTTTAATTTTTCAAAATAAAGAGTGACATCGATAACATTGCAAGAAAGAAAATAAAGTTTATTGCAGTATTTAAAATATTATACTCTTTAAATTTAAAGATACTTTCTATCATCATATTATGATCTAGACATTCTTTAAAAATAAAGAGCCTCGAAACGGCTAGCAATTTACCTAAAAATGGCTTCCAAAAATTAGTATTATTTTACTAATTTAATTCTTGATAAACAAAAAGGGAATATGGACGGATGATCTTTCTTCTTGGAGGGACTGCGACAATCTCTCTAATTGTGTCAACAAGTGAGTTTACATCATTCAGTTTTAGTGTACTTGTATTCTTCATTATAAACGTCATTGATATTTAGGCGCTGTTTGACGTTCATTTTCATTTTAATTTTTTTGCTTTGGGATAATTCTACTCTAAAAGGTCTGGTAGAGCAGTTGCTCTTATATGAGGTTGGTCCAGAGGACCCACCTCATTAAAAAAAACCTCACAAATGTTAAACAACCCTCCCCATCTCACATTTGCTCAGCTAGATCTTTTACAGGCTTGATAGAGCAACTTGGTCCTTTGTTTTTTTTCTTTTTCTTCATTTCAACTTTACATTTTCTAAATAAAATAATATTACACATAAATTTAAAACCTTCCAACTACATATTCTTCCATTCACTATTTCAGAATTCATTTTTTCCCAAATGAGTGGCAAACACAAGCTTAGGTAGTTGAAGTAAACTTAACAGATAAATCTCATCGTGTCTATGTTTTCTTTAATTATGTTCAATATTATCAGGTATGCTGCTGAGAGTGTTAACATAGCTTGCAATTGGGGTTACAAAGGTGTTGAAGCCGGAGATACCCTTTCAGGTACAATATAAGGGCTAGATTTTACCCATATATATCAAATAATTTTTTATTTATTTATTTTTATATCGACCCTGGACCCTCTATTTTTTTGGGTCAATGTCCATGTCGATTTTTAATTTTTTAATTTTTTTTTCCTTACAGATAATTACTTTGATTCAAGGCTGCCCCTTGTCATGAAAAGAATAGCTCAGGGTGGAGTCCGATTAGCCATGATTTTGAATCGGATTTTTGGTGATAGCCAGCAGGAAGACTCAATGGCTGCAACTTAATTAATTAATTAGCCTTGAACACCTAATTAAGCATTCGTAATTAGTTACATTGTTCTAATAAATTCGTCATTAAATATAAATATATAAATTAACAAATTGATAAAAAAAAAAAAAAATGTTTTGTTATTTACAAATAAATAATGCTTCCGGTAGTGTTAGGATGGGCAATAGATCCGAAAACCAACCAAATTAGAATCGATTGATTTGGTTCGGTTCCAATTTAAGTATCTAGAATCAAGAAAATCAATTCTAATTCAACTAGTTTTCCTATTAATTTTTGAAAATAAACTTCTTTGTTAGGCCAAATTTTAAAGCCCAATTATTGTACCCATTTTAAAAAGACCAACCCATTTTATAACTGGCTTCTCTAGTACCTTTTTTTTCTTATCGGTAAATGTAAAATATATTGAAAAAAAATCATATATAAGTACACCAGATATTTTTGGGCGAACAAAGATCAAGTACTTAAACCGGATATACTCGGGTGAACAAAGGCTTCCAAAAGTCGTTGCATTGTTTTAATTCATTACATCTATTCACTCTGAATGATTTAACCTGGTAAGTTCAAGATTCGATTATGTTTATTTTTCTAATTAATTTGCAGATTTTTTTAGTGTTTAATCTGAGTAAAAATCTAATCAAGTCTTGTGAGGTGAATTTCAAGAAAAATCCATTGAATTTTTTGGTATTGTTGTGCTATTATTTTGATTATGTTGTATGATTTGGGGAATATCCATGATCTGGCATGTAGAAAGGGATGAAAAAGAGGTTGATTATGATAATATTTTTGTGCTCTTAAGTTCTCATGTTTTATTGCTATTGTGAAATTATTTTTTATAAATTTATATATATATTATTTTATTTATTATTAACAGTTCAACCCCCGGTTGAACCCTTAACCTTCTAGCTTTTTCGAGTTTATGGTCGAATCGATTTTCTAACGAGAGTGTTTGGTAGAGATTAAAATCAGATTAAAATTGAAAAACTAACCGTTATTGTTGACTTTTATTAGACGGGTGGGACCTAATAACGGTTATATTTTCAATTTTAATTGAGTTTTAAGTTGTATCAAACACGCCCATATACGTAGAAATCTTATTAACATTCTTTGCCCTCGGGAAAAAAAAATTAATAATAATTGTGAAAATCCTGACTCCAACACTGAAGATCGTACAACATAGTCAACAGACTCACCTCTGCCATATATTTATGAATTAATCCCTACATACAGAGAGTCAAAATACTCACATGGGTGGACCCAACCATGTATTAAAAAAAAAAAATGTTTGGGACCCACGTGTGAGTGTCCTAAAAATTTTCCTATACGTGAATCATGGTTCTATATTTATTGGTAATAACAGAGGTTGAGAACTCTTTAAAACCTATCATGGAACACAAGAAGATAAATCCCAAGTTGGTTAATCTCCACATTATCTTGTCATCATTTCTAAGAGGCTTTAGTCTTTGTATCGAAACTTCTAAAGTATCATATCCTCGACAAGTTTTTTTCACTAAAATACAAAGGATATCTTAGAAATGAAAGAAATGCTATTTTAAGAAAATCTACCATCACTGATATTAAAACAGGAGTGTAATTTCTTCGTTTTTCTCATAAAATTGTCACCATATATAGTCACAAGATCGACTTGCTCCGTCTTCTCAAAGAATTCTGGGCGAGTGTTACGCTCCTTAGAAGCTTTAAAATTAAAAAAAGAAAACATGAATTAGCAAAAGTTTTAAGCATGTTGCACGGTTAGGCGTCTTGCTAGCAAACCTGCAAGACTTGTTTCTGTTTTTAATCCACCCATAAAGCCAATTATGAAAAGCCTGCTATCAAAATTTAGGCTCTCGATGTTTCGTTGAAGGTATGAACCGCCAATGTTATCTAGTCTAACATCAACACCTGCAATCTAACAATTTTGAGTTAGATTCGAAAATAGTATATGAAATGTGAAAAAAGGGAGTTTCACGATTCATGCTATCAAAAACAAGAGTTCAAATGAAATCAAGATTGCAGAACTAAAAATGAATGTTCATTCAACTTTTTCCTCCTGTTTCTTCCTTCACTCGTGTAACAAAATCTTCTGTCTTGTAATTGATACAAACAGCGGCTCCAAGGTTCTTGCAAGCAGCTAGGTTTTCCTCACTTCCTGATTAATCAAATTTGTTATTTATTTTATCATCAACCAAAAAAGGTATATAACCATAAACAGTATCATCATCATCATCATCATTAAAACATGTCACTGGCAGTG
Source organism: Fraxinus xanthoxyloides (assembly GCA_903798325.1). Taxonomy (NCBI): domain Eukaryota; kingdom Viridiplantae; phylum Streptophyta; class Magnoliopsida; order Lamiales; family Oleaceae; genus Fraxinus; species Fraxinus xanthoxyloides. Next base: position 16,467 of record CAIGRL010043814.1, read on the forward strand.
AACGTAATAGCACACGTCATGGTTCCCATTGCAAGGTATGAGTCTCGAACCCCACATCAAAGTACAGGCTTTTGATGTGTGGTTTATATAGACATGAACTCTCTAATTTTAACAGCTAGTTTTTGAGGTATAGCTCTCCCAAAATCTATATTAATTGTATGAGAGTAGACATCATGTCTTCTGATTGCAATCGAGTGGCGTGGACGGAGACATCGACATAGCAGTGTTCTTCCAGGATTAGTCATGGGCTAGTGCAAAGCCAGTCTCATGTGGGAGCAGGGATCACGGAACGTGAACTTGAATCCCATATTGAAATTATGGGCTTTCCCCCTTGAATTTCACATCGAAAGCATGCGCTTTCACCACATCAAAAGCATGGACTTTCGGTGTGTGGTTTATATAAACTTGGGTTCTCCCAAGATTTATATCACACACCTGCAACAATGAATACTTTTACTCCAAGATATGTAGCCAGTTGAATTGCGAACGTTCCAATTCCACTAGAGCCTCCACGGATCTGAAATTATATGTTTGTTTCAGTTTAATCTATTGCAAAATATGAGAAGTACAATAACTTTCTGATAGATCTTTCATTAACCAATGATAATCGCATAAGCATAACAGTAATCTCACTCCATGCTAGTTTACAGATTACTTGAACTTTCAAGAGCATTTTTAACCGAGTTAGTTCCCTGATAATCTATCAAGTTATCCTTCTCCTCTTAAGATTTCTGCTCAATTACAAAATAGTAACTAAATTGTGAAGGTTCAACCTCGACGAAAAACCTCTTCTAATTTTGTGGACAAGATTATATTACACCTTTTAAAAAGATTATACATCATCATCAAGTAATAAAACTAGATGTTAGGAATTTGAGGAGGTGATATGGCGCAATATGAAGTATAGATCGCACAAAGAAAAACAAGATTAAAAAGAAAACAAGCAAGAAGATGAATTGGCAAAGGAACATAATACTTTATTAACAACCAATGGAGAGAAAATACAATTTATGCAATATTCTGCTTCCTAGAACCTAATAAACTGAATGAAAGAGCCCACTATTTATAGGAAAAACGTCAAAAACCTTAAAAAATGGTAATTAGGTCAAAAGATCGAGTAAAACCGAAAAATAAGGAAAAAGATTCGTGGCTCGAGGGATAATCGGGCAAGAGCCTATCGCTCGAGCGACGGCTCAACGACAAGCTAGCGACAAATTTGCTGTTCCAATTTTGCTCTTCTTGCTCGAGCGGGAGTCAAGCGNTACAATTTATGCAATATTCTGCTTCCTAGAACCTAATAAACTGAATGAAAGAGCCCACTATTTATAGGAAAAACGTCAAAAACCTTAAAAAATGGTAATTAGGTCAAAAGATCGAGTAAAACCGAAAAATAAGGAAAAAGATTCGTGGCTCGAGGGATAATCGGGCAAGAGCCTATCGCTCGAGCGACGGCTCAACGACAAGCTAGCGACAAATTTGCTGTTCCAATTTTGCTCTTCTTGCTCGAGCGGGAGTCAAGCGACCGTCCAAAGCCGTCAATCCGTCTTTTTTCTTTCTTGGATTCTATTTTGACATCTTCAAGCCCAATACACTAAAAAGCGAAGCCTTGGACCAAATGTGCATTAAAAAAAAAGGAAGATTCTTAGGCATATCAAATCTTCATACTTCTCAGTGGTCTTTATTCATGTCTATTTATCAGAAAGCTTGCGGCTTATTCATAGCCAAAATAAGTACCAAGTTCAAAATTAGTTTTCTTGATTATACAATTCTTCAAAGGGCTAGTCCATCAAAACTTATGTTCCACAATCAACAATTCGTCAATACAAAGCCATGTTGTAAACACATAAAAGCTTTCAATTCACCTTCACCACAAACACAAAAACTGATGAAAAGTAGCCAATAAATAATTTATTCTATCACTATTCCAGGATTGGATGGAATACCTGGTCACCAATTTTCAAGAGAGAAAACATCCTTTCCGACGGCTTCGATTGGGCTGTCACCCTTAGGTGGGCCCTAACTGCCTATCGGATGAACGGTATCTGATCTGTTGATTGAGGTAGCTAGAATTCTGATCAAAACTTGATCATCTTTGATTTGTGGGTCGTCAACTTCTTTTAACTGAAGCATTTCCGGGCCACCAGGGCTTGCAATCACTACCGCCTTCATTCTTTTTTCAGTTCTTCTCACTGTTGCTTTGGTGTGTGGGTGTGTGAGAGAGCGAGTGTGTTGATGGATGGGATGCGGGTGGACGCTGGAGTCTCAGCCTTTACGGTGGACAGCAGCATAGTTGCTTAATAACTGGGGAAAAAAATGCAATTGGCATAATTTTTTTTAAAATTCAATTTTTCTTACAACTTCATATTCTCTTGGCCATGTTCGGAATTTAGATTTTTAGTAAATTTTAATAAAAAATAATAAAATATGCGATTGAAAGGTTGTGAATCTTTTTAAATATGCAGTTAAAATTAATTATTGACTTTAATTTAAATTTTTATTCCTAACGAAGGCTATGTGAATTACTTTCTAATCATGTACTATTAAAATTTATTTTTCACAAAATTTATTCTTAAAAAATCTACCTTAAACAAGCGCTAAGGGCTCATTTTGCATGTCGTTTGAAAAATCAAAATGAACTTTTGAGATCCATAATCTGCTTTTGGACTCATTTGATTAATTTTATGAAAATATTTCTTCTAGTCAGAAGAACTTTTAGAAGAAGTTGATTTAACGTGACTTCCTTTATTAATACTTTTGAAATAGAAAACTCTTTTAAAAATTAAATTTCAAACAAAAATTAAGATAACTTCCTCCAAAATCTCTTCCATAAAAAGAAAACGAAAAAGAAAAAACACGACAACTGAGCCATTAATCTCTAATCTTTAGCGACGGAGAGTTACAAAATCATATTTCAAAGCCGGATTTTTCCTTTCTCTGAGGCCAAAAATCGAATTTCAAATTCGCAACCTTTTGCATCTTCGTTAGAATCGGTCATTTTCGATAGAAACTATGAACTCTAATGCAAAAGTGCAAATCACATGGTGTATTTCTTTGAGGGTAAAATAAATGATTCTTATATGGAATACATTAAGCCTCTGTTTGGTTTACATTAAATTTTTCATTATCATTCTTCTACTCATTTTCAACCACGCATTCTTCAATAAAATAATATTTTTCATCACATCAATAACATTTTCTTCTTTTTCAACCACTAATTCTCCATCAATCTACTATTTCAAAATATATTCTTCCAAAATAATATCCATCAAACACACTCTAAACTACACAAAAACAAAACAAAATTTGACAATATAATTTTTTTTTGTTATTTTGCTCTATCTTGATGATTATGTCCATTCTAATTTAATTTTCCATAGTAAGCATAAAATCATAAATTCAAATGGAACACGAGAACAAAATGTAATGAAGATTTAATTTCATTTAAAGATATGCATAATGCATTAGCAAGATATGTGAAGATATTATTTGGGTGGCCACAATCTTTTTCCTCGTTTTAAATGTTGCACATTGTCCCTTTCCATATATTTCACTAAGGGCCTGTTTGATTCACTCAAATTTTTCATGAAAAATGGAAAACAAATTTCGACTTCCACTTTTGTCTTGTTTGATACACTATATTTTTCAGGCAATTGATTTTCTTGATTTTGTCTCTCACGTGTGTTTTTCCTTGGTTTTGTGGAAAACCTTTTTTTTTTTTTTTTAAAACAAATTCTATTCACAATTGTGAAATTTTTTTTTCCTTTAATGGACGATTTCCATGAAAAACAAAATCAAACAAACACCAAAAGACCCAAAATTTTAACATTTTTAAGATGAAAAATTATATCAATCAAACACAATTAATTAATAATTTTCAGGTAATCAACTTTAGGCAATTCAATTTCCATGCACATGGATGCGACATTGTCACAACTTGTTAAGCAAGCACTAATTTTGCTTAACAAAAAAATTGTTCGATTTCGTCACTAATTAACTAATGTAACAACCTTAGTTCCTATTTCCTCAACTTGACAAACAAGTCCGTGTCCTAAAAGACGCCTCCCACATGTTAGGAACTAGTCAATAATCTATGAATCACTTCAACTTTAAATCGCAAAGAAAAGTAAAAGATGAATAGTGTATTATTTCAAGTGACACCAAATTTTTCAGCGCATCAATATTTTTGTCACGTCGCGTTTAGGTCAGGATCGGTTCCATGTTGATGATCAACATTTAATTTTTATTGTTTTTATTTTTAACATTTGATTAATATTTAAAAGAGACATATGCACGTTATAATTTGGAATATTCAGGAATCTGGAGAATAAATTAATTTGAATTTATTCCAACTGTATCTCAGACTTTTTGGAGAAGAAAGAACGACTTAAAACACGACATAGTTTAACGTAAACCATAACGTTGACGGCGTCGTAAGTAACCTAAAATTTGGCCTCGCCGCTCTCTAACCTTTCCATTGGCAACCAAGGAAAGTTCTTACACACACATACCTAGTTACTATATATATATATATATATATATATATATATATTTATATATTTATATATATTAATATTATATAACTGCAAAAGTTTGTGCTGGAAGAAGTGCAGATCTCAAAAACTGAGGTATACAGGTTAC
>CAIGRL010043816.1:0-10060 GCA_903798325.1 Fraxinus xanthoxyloides
AAAATAAAATAAAATAAGGCTCCTTACTATTTTGAAACAGAAGGTTTTTTCCACACATTACTGTAATGCACCTTGTAAAATAAGTTAGTATGCTTAGTCAAATAAAAGATTTCTTATCATTCAGTTAAATTTTGAATTAGAAGATATAGCAGACCTTAGATTCCCAAGAAAAGTATCCATTCTTGATTGAGATAGCTGGTAATCCTGGCTCAATAGGTGGGTTAGGAAGAAGAATTCGTTCTTCAGATAAAAGAAGTTCCTCCAGACGTTTTAAGGAAACATTTGCATTAACAATCTGTAAATTAGAACACAAAAGCATATAATTAGTTTGGAGAACAGTATTCTCCCCTACAAATAAATTACATTGAAATGTGACAGTGTGGGAGAAAATCAGAACTAAAAACTACCACAAAAAATCAGTAAAAGTTCAATTGAAAAATATTGTATATATTATGGCAACTGGAGAGCTCGTAAGTTGGGCTCCACTTACAAAAATAGAAAAAGTTAAAAAATATACGACCCAATCATTTCACTGTCGCAGAAAAGAAACGAAAGGGCATATAGCATTTAGTGTAAGCAGGAGACATAACCAAAGATCCCATCAGGAATTTAAAAGCCAAACAAATATTTATATCTAGCTTCAAATTATACGAAATGTATCTGAAAGGCAGGACCTGTGTTATTATATTGGGAAGCATGAACAATGGAAACCGCAGCACCGCAAACAACGAAAGAGATGTAAATGCCCTTGCAGGTGTCAGATCCCCTCCAAGTAAAGTGAATATCCCAAATGAAATTACAATCACCAGAACAGGAATACTGTTCAGTACGAAACTATTCGTCTACAAATTTACAAAGGATAGTCCAATCAATAGGAAATTGAAAAACAGAAAAAAGGAAAATCAGACATAAACGAACAAAGAATAGTATATAGGGAATCAGAGCAAGAAAAAAAAGAAGAAGAAGATTGTAAGAAAGAAGGAAGAATATAAACAGAAATATACTACCACGTGACAACTAATGCACATCAATTTTATGCTCATATGGTATAGGTAATATGACTAGCTGTCAAAAGCTATCAGAACAACAAATGACCAACATATCAATCACTCAAAATTTATCCTTTTTCAGAAGCACACATTACATGTATTTCAGTATTCAAACCTTTGCTCCAATTGTTTTGTGTATTAGCTTAATCAGATAAAAGTGGATGTGAACAAGCTTTAAGAGAATCATACAATCTAATGCAAAACAGATACTTTAAAGTGAACAGTAATCGCACTCCATTTATACAATACATGGTATCCTCAACAAATTGTAGCTAAAAAATGTCTACTGCATATGCACACCTCTGAACTCATTCCAAGTCTCGATTAATAGTAAATAGAAATAAATTATAAAGGAGATGGATCGAGATCATACCGCTCCTAGCAGTTGGGCTTTCCGATACCATGACAACTCATCATCTCGAACACCTTGAACCTTTATTCGGAAACTATCCTCCCATGCATAACATCTGAAGCAATTTTGGTAAAAAATTCACTGGAAATCAGCTACCTAATATAAAAAGACATTTAGAAATAAGCATCTATGGATGAAACTTACTTCACAATGTCCATGGCAGCCAAAATTTCATTCATAAGTCCAATTCTCTTGTCCGTGCGTTGCAATCCCTCTTTTGTCAATTTTTGCATTTTGCTTATTATGAATGTCTGTTTGGATACATTGATTTCCAAATTAGAAAAATTTCATCCAAGATATAATGGAGAAGTGGCAGATTATACGAGCAGATAGAAGAAAACTAAAAAGTCGATCGGCTCAGCAATAGTTTGCTGAGAAAGTCCTTATATCCAAGTGTATAAAGGGTAAACAAAGAGGAGGTATAACTCGTGCCAAATGGATAACTCCTTTAAAAAGATTTGATTCAGGTCCACTGTGTGTAAGCTCTCGTGAATGGGTATTCATGAGAAACAAAATATTGAGCCATTAGAAAAAGGGTAAAACCCAATTCAAATCTAATGCAGAAAGTATCAAACACTATGTTCTTAAAAGGAAATATATGATGATAGAATAAAGCCAATGAGAATGGCTACTCACGTGTCATAAATAAGTGATGATTATAGTATCCTCCATTAAAGATTTTTAAGATGTGTAGAAATATCAGACAGATCCATGATCCCATTGATTAGACATTTTTGCATTAAACACAAATGCATTTTAGTAGTTACTGTTAGATGTAAATTATGACCCACCATGATTGTTTTTAGCATAGTTTTTAAACCCAAATTGGTCACTAATCCGGTCGAAGCACCTTGTTGGTGGGTCACTGGTTCAATCCACAGATAACTGATAAAACCAACGAGTCATTGTAGGTTCAAAAATTCAAAATGAAAAATATTTTATTGGGAAAAAAATAGAGAAATAATACAAGTCTTAAAACTTTAAGGCATGTTAAATTCAAAAAATACTTTCTTAGTATTTTTTTTTTTTTAAATATTTTAGAGATCTGGAGATCAAAACCCACTTTCCATGAAATTTTTGAAACGTTTAATCTAACAGAATGTCTGAGCCCAGGTTCACTTCAAAACCAAAAATGTAAGTTGACCAGGTTTCTACTGGTTCCACTATCCAAAACCCCACTATCATTTAGTTTTCAATTTAATGCCTACAATTCTACATCTTAAGATGGAAGCATCCAGATAATTTTTTGCATAAACAATTCAAAGTTGCAGACACGGTCACATAAATAAGTAGGAAAACAAAACATAGAAAGATGCAGGAAAAACAGCAAATCAACAAAAATCAATGGTGCCTTGATGTGAAGCTCATACTTGTATGGGGAACATAAGAACAAGCAATAGTGCACCAAGAAGTGAAGCAACGCCAAGCTGCATGTAGAGGAAAGCCAGGGAAAGAATAATGCGAAAAGGAGCTGACCACAAAGCATGTAATGATTGGCATACTTGCTGTAGAAAGAGACAAAATGTTTTAGTTAAAGTAAGCAATAAATAACGATAACAAGAGGAGATAAAACATTCATGAAATATTTAACAAATTTGACCACCAAAAACATAGACAATATCGTTTGTAGTAGACATGTGTACTTAGTTCACAAGCCTTACAATAACCCTTTTAAAAACCCAAGTTGAAGCTTTTAAGAACTGCCAAGCAGCAGTAATTTTTTTTAATGGAAAAAAGAATTTGTTCCAAGAAGAGAATAGATAATTAAAAAAAAGTAGAGGGCACGGCCGTCTCAACTACTAAACGATAAAATAGAAAGAAGCCACCCATTTTCCACATCCGATGACCGATAAGGATTGGCCACTAAAAGAGCCTGCCGCCAAATGATGATAGAAATTCAGATGCGAAAAACGATTCTGAGAACTTTTGTGCATTCTGTGCTCTCCAAATAGACCATGTAATGGAAAGTATAGAATATTTTCAAAGAATCCAAGTACCTCCAAATCCAATGAGGAACAAAACAGGCAATATTTATCACAAATCACAAAGTGTGTTTACTCTTTTTATAGAACAGATTTGCAATCATAAATCATACATGAAATCCAAATTTGAGTTCTATGCAGAAAATTATCTTGGTATCTGAACATCGGCCAGAAAAAGGTTATTTGCATCGTTCAAAAGATACACGTGCATACGTAGAGAAAAATACATACCTGGAGAGCCTCAGCATCAGTTGTCATTAGGTTTGTGATTTTCCCGGATGCAAACTTTTTGCGACCCTCATGGGTGAGCTTTAAAGACTTGCGGAAAATTGCAGCAATCTAATATACACGACAAGTACAAAATATATCAAAAAAAGTATTCGCAATGCAAGAGCATATAATTTGACAACGAACGATCGAAGATTAAGAAAAGAAAGGGATGCAAAGAAAAGAAATTAGGTCAAGAGGAAAATCAGTTTTATTCATATAATCAAATGAATAAGCCCTTTATTTATAGAGCAAGAAACTGAAAGAATATCAAATCAAACGAAATTATACTAATCTAGAACTTTATCAAATTTAATCTAAATAACATATTTTGAATACCTATCAAAAAAATAAAAAATAAAATAACATATTTTGAATCAAACTCTACTTTTAAAATAACATCTAAACTTTATCTCTATCTATATTTCTATCTCCGTCAATTCACATGCATTTAGAAACTAAAAAGAACCTGTAAAATGATTGTCAGATAGCATCTTAGGAGGCCAACGAACTACAAACCATGCATACATGGTTGCTTTGGAACTGAGACCCTTTCCATTACACATAAATTCCAAGCATTGTATCATTCCCTTCCACTCCCTCCCAACCCCCAGTTCAACCAAGATGGACAAGTTGTCAAGCTAATATGACAAGAAATAAATTATATGTACTCTGTAAAATGCAACCAACTCACATAAAATGATAGGATCAGTACATAAAAGGAGGTAAAAGGATTAATTACCAGGGTTGCCCTCAGACGATAGCCGACACGCATGACATTCTGAAAATACTGAGCTTCACACAACACACCTAATACCTGAATGAAATTGTAGTCAACCAAATTACTCCAAAGGGTAAGAAGGGTGAAAAGTGCAAGATGGAATAGAAAATATTAAAAACAGCATAATATCTTCATAACAAAGTGCGAGAACACAAAAAGTAGTAAAACACATCCCATACAAAGATAAACTGAAAATCCTTTAAGACCAAAACGACAAAACTTGACAAAATTACTATGAGCCATTAGCCACACTCACATTCATGCCCACAACAATATCCTTTAAAAGTTTCATCTCAATTTCTTCCAAATGACTTCATCTGATTAATACAAAGTGACATCTTCCTTGCAATTATTTTCAGCTTCCTGAGTATAAGTTTGTAAAGAATATATTTCCATTGACTCCAAAGTCTATATTAGTATTTCATCTACTTTTCTCCTGCAGAATATCAGTAAAACATTTCAATTCACTATATTTTCTCGGAGCTACTGAAAGCCAATAAAAATATCCATCATCCTCTGTCTCGTGTACTGATACGTATCTAGATCTGCATGTCACCAATATAATAGAGCGCAGCAAAAATAACACAAACTCTTAAGAGAGTTTTCACGCCATACATAGGCTTGCAGTCTTCAATATGCTTCAAAACAACCAGAAAACAACTAAAAACTAAAAAGCATGACTCCAAATGGATAAAGCATCTTTGAAAACAAATGAGGTGCATGTCATTCAACAATATGCTATGAGAAAAACAAAGAATTCATTACATACCACTCCAACAAAAATTGCGAAGGCATAGATGTAACCAACCCAAGCTGGATCTCCTCGTTGCATAGACTAGATATAAATGAGAGAACATAAATGAGATTCTTTTAAGTTTGTTCAAATACACACAGATACAGATAAACTCCATAATATTTTTTTTTTCATCCTTTATTGGAGGTGGGGGTAAATTATGTGGCTCTTTCTAAGAGATTGGCAAAGGATTAATGTATAATAATTTATATCCCACATAAGGTATCTACAGGAATGCAACTTGCCTGTAAAAGTCTGTTCAAAATGAGTGGCCCAACAAACTGCGAAAGATCATTGAATATCTACAGGTGGATCAAGATTCAAAAACTGTTAGGACAAAGAGTCAAGTCAAAAGTTACAAATGTAAATTGTAACGTGCCGTGAATTCATTTAATATTTATACTAATGCCATCAAATTCCAGGGAAAGCACTTGCATATAGTTACTTATTGATTAGCTAAAATGAAGCCAGTTTTTACCCCTTTTTTCCTTAATTTCTTTGGGCCTCTTTTGTTTGGCTAAGCCAAATAACTATCTAAGTCATAAACATAACGTCATCTGAAAACAACAGTTCAATTATTTTCAAACTAAACAAAGAGGGTAGAGTTGTATGGCATTTCTCACCGGAAAACTATGATTCGAGAGAAAAAAAAAAGGGGCATCTGCATATTAAAAATAATGACATCTGCAATGCATCAAAAACCCATTTTCCTTTTTTATAAGCAAGAAATAAGATAAGGCTGGTGATAAATTTCAGTTACTTTGGAAAGAAGTTAAAATCGCTACTCCCTCATTAAGGTATAAATACTTTACAAAATCATTAACATGTAATCATGGTGCTTTACTCTACAATATGAATGAATTTAACTGAAAGATGATTGATAAGAGCAACCAAATTAGTTCAATACCTTCCAGAAGCCTCCCCACCAAAATCTGAAAAATAAAAAGAAAATATGGACAGGATTAAGATCATCAAACGTTTAGAAAAAGATCAATTTGCGCATGAGCCAAAAACATCCCAGCAATTACACGCTATCTTACCTTCCCCCAAGGCTACGATTTAAAGCTCTTAAGAGCCATGGTTTAGGCCTCCGAGTCTCCTCAGCCCAAGATCTCTGGAACCTAAAGGGGATATTAATGTATTACTTTCATATGCCATATAACTTGTTCCAGAAAAAGGGACATGCAACCGACCATATTTGAACAGAGAAAACATAGAAAGCTACATACGTGTCATTGAGTGTTTCTGTACTATCCCAAGTATCAAGTTGCCAAACATCCTTTTCTGTAAGAGGCCTTTTATAGCCCAACTGCATGAGTTGAGACATCCAACCGAATGTGATTTCTATAGAAGAAGCAAGCAACCAATTATCATTGGAGGGAAATGCTCAGCAGTAAAAAAAAAAAAAAGAAAAGAAAAAAAACATAATACGACATTTATCCAAATGTAAGCATTAAAAGATAAGTAAGATACACTCATCCATTTTCAAGAGGCACCAATATCATGCTCTGTGTGCCTTGAAGAAATAGAAGTGGAAGAGGCAAAAAACAAGTTTAAAGAATCACATAGAAATGGATATGTAGAAATGAGACAGATGCATCTCACATATGCATACATAACTAGAAACATATGATGGATGGATGGATGGATGGAATGCCTCGGCGTACAAAGGATTTCAAAATAGCCATCAAGTCAAATATATATCAGTTTTTGGGCTAAGACAGCTAAGGAATTAGAAGATCATCATTTGGTACACGGTAAATAATTACGTACTAGAAAATAGGTTGACATATCTCTCAGGACATATCTGCTCCCCTCCAGGAAGTTCTTCATACGCATCATTTTCTGCAGATTCATCTCGTACGGGGGAATAGCCCGGGTATGGGTCCAATTCAGGTATATACACAAGCAAGAGAACTCCAAATAAAACCTGCATAGAAATAAAAGAATATGAAAATTGGCAGTCAACACCTTTAAAGAAATGTTAATTATATAGGATAATCCTATTTTAAATAGGATGGAAATTACTTATTGTTGTAGTAGGATTTTCTTGTTTAGATTAGGACTTTTATTCTTTTAGATTTTTGTTTACTTGTTCTTTCAGATTTTAATTACTTTATCTTCCATGTAACACTAGAGATCATTTTACTTATATAAGCAAATATTTTGTAAAAACTTTCAATAACCAATTCAATACAATCAAATTATTCTCTACAAAATTTTCAAGTGTTCGACTTTCTTCTTGATTCAAGAATTTTAATTCCGCTACTGCACCAGTTACTGTCTGCAAAGCTTGAAGCAGCATATATCAGCCTTTGTGGAGTAAATAGCCATATTAGATGACCACTGTCGGAATATTTGATAACATGTTTTAAGTTATATCAATATTTTGAGGATAAGAAAATTTAGAGCAACGAACCTGGACAGTCACCTCACCAATATACAAATAGAGTACGGACCTGCACAGCCAATATATACAACCATGAAATTTACTGCCTTAGACAATTATAAATTGAAAATGCACAAGTAATCTTTCGGATGAAAGTAAATACCGTCACTTTATTTATATCAATATTTAAAATCTTTTCATACAACGACAAAATATAGAGAGAAATAGTTAAGATATCCATGTAACAAATGGTAAATATCTCTCATTAACCTTAAAAGATATTTTGGCTCATCCAATAGTTATTTTCAGATCATTCAAATGCAAAATTAAATGGAACATTATCAGTAGACAACCAGAAGATAAGTGGAGATATGGCTGCCATGTAAAGTTTGTTATTATAGCATTATTATATGCAAAGTAATGGCTGCGGTAATAACAGAAACAAGATATGCGCATGTAAATTTGGTTTATATGCATGTTTATGAATTTATCAAGAGTACTAACTGATCATAAAACTCCTTCACAGAGAGTGCAAGATTCAGCAACACAGCATCCCCAACCAATTTATAAATAACCCCAAATCTGACAGCCCATCGAACCTCACGAATGTAGACCTTCGTTTCTACAACAATCAACACTAGCATAGAGCACCATGCTAGAACTTCTATGATCAGAGAAATTATCTACAAAATAAATGCAATGAATCGTCAAAGGCAAATGTAATAGCTTTACATAAATATGGCAACATAAATTCGCAGAATAATCTTTTGATAAATGAAATGATGCCTTGCAGCAATTGCGGAGTCAAAATTGGAACCGGTGTGCAGCAGAATTTAACTATGGAGATTTATTTCAAATACAAAATATATAAGCATTAAAATTAAATAATAAAACTCGTGGGGACCAGTGACCCCAGTGGCCGCCGCCTCTCTCTGCCACTGTCTTGCAGGTATTTGGACCAGAAATAGTACTCTTCAGTTATTGGGGTGGATGTTTTTTCTACTTCATCTCTATTTTATTTATATGGGAATATCTATAGACCTGAATTTGATTAAACCCAGATTAATCAACATAATTAAGTAAACAAAACAACACAAGTTCAATAATAGAATCTGTAAGCATCTTCTCAGGGGGGGAGTCTAAAATTCATTTACATGTTAAACCAAATTTCAATTAAGAAAGTGAAGACAAAAATGTAGCACGAGATAATCTAGTATGTAGGCAAGAGAGAGAGAGAGAGAGAGAGAGAGAGAGCATTGAGTTCTGAACAATGATTAAACACTAGATTGTGAAAAAAAAACCCTACCTCGTAAGGAGCAAGTCCAGACTCTCCATCAACGTCAAATGCTGAAATTCCCATGACCAATCTGAACAATGGTTCTCCAGTGCAATAAGCAGCCAATAGTCCCAGAAAATAATTGTAATAATTTGACCTTAAATGGAATCTTTGGACCAAAAAATCTTTCTTTATCCTCCATAGCCGGTATAAGACCAAGCCCAGAAGAACCAGATTTGAAATGCAGACTACTATCGTGTCAATTCCGCAAGGAGTGTAAGCTCCGAATGCATTTTCTACTGCTTTCGACCAAACCCCATTCTTCACAGGCTTGCAATACCATTCAAGCGGCTTGAAAGCCATTTTAAATCACTCTAATCTCCAGTACTTTAACTCCTTATAAACACATAATTCTCCAGTTCTCTACTCTGCCAACCAGTGAAATTCAAATTTAGAACAAAATGAAATTATATTCCAGGGGGATGAAACAATTTCATCCTCTGCATACTCACGCAACATTTAGTTCTCATCAACAAATTATGATTGCACCCAAAATCAGTAAACCTATAGTGGTCTTTTACTGTGCATACATTAATCCAACATTATGGATTTGACTACATGACTGACTGTGTCCCACCAAATAATTTCATGAGGGCTATTATATTCTTCCATGAAACCACACAACATCCATTATGGATGATCAAAAATTAAAATTATCCGTAAAAGAAGCAACTTTGAAAATCGTATTTGAACAAATAAGTAACTTAAAAGTAAGTTTGATTTACTTCTAAGCATAGACAAACTAGCTCTAATAGAATCTTCATCTTCCCTTTAATTCGTAATTTTCAGCAAAAACTCATATCAGAAAAAGATCTGTTAAACCTCATCTCATCCCATGTCTTGAACTTCAAGACTTCATAAAAGAGAAAAGGGCGAAAACGAATACCATAAAAAAATTAACACAGCCATGTCTTTTCTTGATTCTAAATCTCATCGGGAAAAAAAAATAGAAGGAGAAAGAAAAGAAGAACAAATCCCAAACCTCAAAAAACCAATTACGATTCATTCCATCTTCATTATTTCATAATGAAACAAAAAAAATAAAAATAAA
>CAIGRL010043838.1:0-11231 GCA_903798325.1 Fraxinus xanthoxyloides
ATTACGCATTTTAGAACACTGTTTATAATATACTAACTTATGTTATACCATTATACAAGAAATAAGAGAGGGCCATCAGAATTTTCCAGGTGATCAGGCTGAGGTACAACCAGGCCATTATTTACATGAGAAGTTCATGATGTGTCCACTGTTTATCAATCAGCTATGAAAAGCAAATAACAAAAATCAAAAACTCCAAATAAAAGAAATGGCATTATTACCTCACCAAGAATTGAAACCCAATTTCTTTTGTCAACATTTGGTTTATCAACTTCCACCTTCTCCAACTCCTCATGAAGAACCTCCTCATTAGACTCGGGATTTGGGGTGCCTGATGAAAATTCTTCATGCCTAAAGCACAAGATTTTCCTCTTCTACAATATGAAAGAAATGAAACTAAACTCGTATACAGCTTTCAAAATGACACACATCCAAATATATGAATACTTGCCTACAAGTACACACATAATATAACAAGCATAAAGAAAGTATCATTACTCTATGATTACAAAGAAGTCACTGGTCTACAGAAAAGAACATAATTCAAGACAATATTTACATCAGTAAAGATTAGGAGAAAAACATTGGATTTTCATGGATGATGGTTTGAAAAAAAGAAGCAAATTCAACCCATATTTTTGTTACTGTAACAACAGCTAAAGTTAACCAGTTAATGCCTAAACCAACTAATTTAAAAAACAAATGTAAAAACAGGAAGGAGACAGCCATATACAGAGACATTAAGATATGAATAATTGGGATTTATATGGCTAATATCTAGATAGAACACAATGAAATTAGAAAACCTGACACGACATCCCTAAAGATTCCTGAAGAGGAATTTTGAAAAATATATTTTTATATTTATAATAAAGTAAATATTTAAATTTCATTTGAAGAAGAGATAATAAAATTAAAAGCATAAAGCACTTTGTAGTGATAAAAATTCTACTTGTAGCAAACAAAGTAGTGTTTAGCAAACCATGGAACGAATATGATGCAACATGGAAACAACTACAAATCCACTCAAGGCGAAGGACTAGAAGATAGAGCTTGAGTTAATGTCGGCTTTAGTAGTTTAATGCGTTACGAGTTTTGTTTAATAATTAGGAGCTTGATATTTATCTTTTACAAGTCCTTTTAGATTGACAGACCCTTTTTTCTATATAAAGGGACTTAGGTTTTCATTTACAAATAAATTTGTATTATTGAATACACTTGCATAATTTCCCTTGGTACGTTCTCGGTTCTACATCAGAATACATTCAAGGTTTTTAAATTATTGTATTATCTTCAACTATATCACATCATTGTCACTATTAACATCATCAATCAACGCGATAGCTGCCACTCTAGTTCATCGAGCGAAAATTGAACATTTTGAAGCAATTCATGTCTTTAATTATTCTATTCTATATCTCCATACATTAACAAAGGCAAATGCATGTAAATTTAAGTTTGATTACGCATTAAAGAGACTGCCTACTGAGCTATAAAACTCAGCCAATCTTAAACTATTCTTTTGACAAGTAAATATAATCATTTTAATCTAAAAAAGCCCCAACTCCTCCAAGAAAGGTAGTCATTCACGAAGATAGTTGCCGTAAAGAAGAACAATATGTGAGATTTCTTCATCAGTCAATCAATTCGCATCAAATATTACAAAATAAATCAATGAATGAAGAAATATATATTTACTGGAGTATTATGGCTAATAATGCGCCAACATAAACATAACCCAGTACACATCTAAACGACTTTCATAATTCACTCCCTATAACACACAAAATATAAAAATAAAAAAATAATGTAACTTTGATACATGAAAAGGTAAAGGTTGAATTTGTTTTATTTTTACCTTAGTAGTTGAGAAACTGCGATGAGTTTCCGGGACCCGAATGCTACGAGTGAGAGGGAAAACTGATACAGGGGTGAATTTCGAAGACCTAAATCTAGGGCTTGAAGTTGAAAGGGGAAGAGACGGAATGCAATTTGAGCTTAGCAACATCTTCATCTTAGTCTGGTAATAAAAAATTCCAAAAATTAAGAGATAAGGGAGTGATTGAATACATGGATTTTATGCATTTTCACCTTCTCCCTTACCGTACTACAGCGCACATGCACAAAACCCTATTCTGTTTCGGAAAATTCTTCGCTATATATGTTCTGCGTTCAAGTTGACGTTTTTTTACAACAGATGAGAGAGAGAGAGAGAGAGAGAGACTGCAGATTTTTGGGTTAATATTTTTTTATAAGAGGTTTTCAATTTAATCAGAAAAAACTCAAAAGAAATGCGTCTGCCGGGAGTCGAACCCGGGTCTATTGCTTGGAAGGCAATTATCCTAACCGTTGGACTACAAACGCTGTTTGTTTTAACGAATGCTGTTGGCTTTAGATGGCAAATATTCATTATTATAATAAATTAAAAGAGAAATCTAAATTACAAATTCTAATTACCTTAAAAATGTAATAAACTAAGGACCATTTAATTGCAAATGTTGAATGAAAAGAAAATGTTTTATAATGAATTGATTTATCTAGAAATTATTTTACTGGAATTGTAATTAATTGTGTTTGATTGGTATAATTTTTCATGAAAAATGTTGAAAATTTGACGTCCATATGACTTCATATTTTATGAAAATTGTCCATTAAAGTGATAATTTTTTCTACTATTGGGTCTAGGATTTGTTCCAATTGCCCCCATAAAAATTGAAAAAAAAATCATTCGTTTGATTTTGTTTTGCATGAAAATTGTCAATAAAAGTGAAAAAAAAAAAATTACCATTGTATCTAGAATTTTGTCCAATTGCAAATAAAAAAGAAACAAAAAAAAAATTTGGAAAGTATTTACCAACCAAAACATAAAAAATTTATTTTCCTCAAAAAAGTGAAAATTTGGGAAAGTTGAAAAACATTTTCCTGAAAAAATTTTGCCTATCAAGCACTAAAAAAGTTGGAAAATGAAAAAAAAAATTCCATTTTCCATGAAAAATGTTTAGTATCAAACGGAGCCTTACTTAACTCTCAATTATCAACCTCAACTATACTAAAAAAAACTATCATTTTACATATATGATCATGCCCTCAACTGTCAAATTCTTTTTGAGCGACTATAACAAACCAGCAAAAAAAAAAAATATTGTAGAGTTTTAGCTTCCATCTTAAATTGTTAGAATAATGATATTTAGTCATACTGTCTAGTTCGCAATACATGTGACATTAAATGATATGTTCAATTAAAGATTTTAGGTTTGAATCTCAAATCCCTACACGTATTATTAGAACCACGCCCTATAGATGCACATAAGATTCCGTGATGGCGAACTCTTGATTTGGTGCAACTTCCACTATAATGCAGGCCTTACGCAGTGTGGAGATAATGCAGAATTCAATAGTGTGCGATCTTCCCGATTGAAACAAGTTAAGACAGAACAGGCCATCGATGCTTATGTCCAGTTGAAGAAGTACGAACAAAAGTTCCACAGGGACTAGAAATATAGGAAATGCAGGAAAAGAATCCTAGTAGAAGAAACCTGTTAGGTAAAGAAGAGTTGTCCGCGTGCATCTTAATTGGATTGAGAACATTATGCAGAATTTCAATGAATTTGAAACATCGACACATAGAGGCATCTTATTCGATTAGATGGATTGGTGGGCATAATTTTGTTGTAAAGTTATGGTTAAAACATTTCGTAGACGAGTTACAAACGTGTATTCTAAAAGGATATCATGCTAGCTATATATATTTGGAAAAAGTTAAATCTTAAAAAGGATTCTAATAATAGAATCTTATTTACGATAAATTTGGATACGGTGAATGAATCAATTTTCGTCCATTCATTTGCTTCATCATCTACTCGAAGATCTAATGGATACCAATAAATATAACAACGAACATAATAATAAAAGTGAATTTAAAAGCCAGAAGAATCCTTTCAACATAGGTGGAACACAAAAATAAAATGACACGATAATACATAATATTATCTACTATTAACTAACGTCGTAATTCGTTGTGTGAAGATCACAAATTTTGTGAACAATCACGATTTTGTTGGGGTGAATTATGAGCAAATATGTTTTGACTTCTTATCGTCATTCAATTCTCACAACATAGTCGCACTAGAATAAAGCATTTATACTTATCTTTTACGAACACGACAGAAGAAGAATAGAAGCATAAATGCGAAAAACTAATATAATTTAGAAGATTGGTAAACTAGATACCTGTAACATTTTATGTTGGAAGGATGAACGAACTAAGGAGAGAATGTTGAAAGAATGAGGCATATTCCTTGATGCATGTTTTACAAACTAAACAATAAGGTGTTTGAGCATTATGCTAGATAACACGAAGAATCCTCTTCGTTTGTTTGTTTTTTCTTCTTCGTTAGCTGGTCGATCTTCTATTACAAGTGACACTCGGATATTTTGTGGAGAAGTGTGAGATTGATGACTGCATTTTTAGATTCTAATTCTCTATCCATGCAACATTATTGAGGTTAAGCATCTTTTATCTTAGATATTAGCTCTATCTTTCCTTCTATTATTGCTGAATTATTCTTTTACACAATATATCATATCTTGACTATACATACTTTCTTTTCCTAGTTGCATCAACCACTTAGCCTAATTCTCTTCTTTAAATCACAGTAGCAATATTGTTCCATCTCAATACTCTATTACTCCTCGTTACCATAAACTTGCTCATTTTCTTTCAAAAAGGCTTCCGCGCACTGTATCTTAAAAGGGCCTTCTAGTTTTCGATCAAGAATTAATATTACTTCTTCGAAAACTAAGGGAACTACAAAGATCCAAGCAAAGTTCCAACTAGAGTTGTATTCATATCACTTCATTGGAGAATGAATGGGAAAAAGGGTAGTATTGAGATCAATATCACTCCCATTACCAACACTAAACTTCCGGAAAACAAGAAATGTGGAGAAGTTAGTGCCTCGGGAAAAGGCTGGATTTTGAGTATTTGGGAAGTTTGCAAAGAAGATAGCAATAGAGTAGTATTCTCACTAAAAGTTGGCCTCGCTATTCTTCTTGTGTCACTACTGATACTATGCCGGGCACCTTATCAAGTTTTCGGCTCTAGCATTATCTGGTCCATCCTCACTGTTGCCATCATGTTTGAATATACTGTTGGTATGTGTATGCACATACATCATTACGTGCACCTAAATAAAATATATATCTAAATGTCAAAATATATAAAGTGAAAGAGTATCATCGTTCATAAGGATATAAGTTCATGGACTTTACTCAATGAAGCACATATTCTCGCATAAACATAATTGAAGAATTACCTTGACGTGTTATCTCTGGTGTTATGTCTCTGAAGGTGCGACATTTAATCGAGGGTTCAATCGAGCACTTGGGAGCCTGCTCGCTGGAATCTTAGCCATTGCCATTGCAGAGTTAGCCTTGAGCCTAGGACGAATTGCTGAGCCTATTATAATTGCTCTGAGCATCTTCATTGTTGGTATGTCACCCGACTATTGAAATAACAAGTGAACTTCACTTTCCTCCCCTTACAAACAACACGTTTAAATTTTGCAGGGACTGTTACGTCATTCATGAAGCTTTGGCCATCCCTTGTGCCCTACGAGTATGGATTCCGAGTTATACTTTTCACCTATTGTTTGATCATTGTTTCTGGATATCGAATGGGGAATCCGATTAGAACAGCCATGGATCGTCTTTACTCCATTGCCATTGGAGCCATTGTAGCAGTGCTAGTGAATGTACTCGTTTTTCCCATATGGGCTGGGGAACAGTTGCACAAAGAACTTGTCAGCAATTTTAATTCAGTGGCTGATGCACTTGAAGGTATACTAATCTAAGAAAAATAGTAAAAAAAACCGAAAGATGTGAGACAATAATTACGAAGAAAAATAAATAAAACAAACCTATCTGTCAACCCTTTAATTTACAGATGCTGCTATTCATACTTTTACAACATTAAATTCATCTGGTTGCAGAATGTGTTCGAAAATACTTGGATGATGACGAATCCGAACATCCAGAGTTCACTAAGACTGTCATGGACGAGTTTCCAGATGAACCTGCATACAGGAAATGTCAATCCATGTTGAACTCCTCTGCCAAACTTGAATCATTGGTACAAATCATCTCCATTCAGATTCCGTATCAGTTCAAACATATTCAATCTAGCAAGCACTTAACTGGGATTTCTACTAATGCTTCTGGTTCTTATTATTAGGCCAACTCAGCGAAATGGGAACCTCCCCATGGCAGGTTTCAACATTTCTTTTATCCATGGTCGGAATATGTCAAAGTTGGTGCAGTTCTAAGATATTGTGCATACGAGGTCATGGCGCTCCATGGTGTACTTCACTCAGAAATTCAGGTCTGTGTCGTCTCTCCTATCGATAATCTTGGTAGGAACTCCACACAGAAACATTTTTGCGCATTAGGATTCATATCATAAGATTTAACAAAGTTTTACGCTAACTGTTGGCCTGTCGCAACCCACAAGAATTTAAAGACTTAAACAAGTTAAAGAACTAAGGAATATGCTAAAAGTAGTTCTATCTTCCATGTCAGATCTCATGAAAAATGTTCTAATTGCCTAGAAAAGGCATATCGAATCGAAGGTCTAGGAGTTGATCAAGATGAGAATTATACTATGCGTTTGTTCTCTCATACAGTGGTCTACATTGGGGAACACGTTACTACATACCTTTCTGATTATTCTGTGAACAAAAGCATATGCACAATTCATATGCCTTGCTTGCAGTTTCAGATAAAACTGTAATTAAAGATTCCTATGATCTGGTTTGTGAAGAATATATTCCTCAAGAGAGAGTGCATTTACTCAATTAGAAAAGCCTATTTATACTATTATACTATGGGGTGACGGTCTTTATTCTTAAGTTGTCTCAAGAGCTACATATCCATGTATCACTTGAATCTGTAATATTGCCATACTCAAACTCGGAAAAAAAATCGTTAGCAGTAACTGACGTGCAATTTCTTATGTTGTTTCTTTTAGGCTCCGTGTAATCTTAGAATCACATTCCAGAAAGAGATCCAAGATGCAACAAGTGACGCTGCAGAGTTAGT
Organism: Fraxinus xanthoxyloides; assembly: GCA_903798325.1. Classification (NCBI taxonomy): domain Eukaryota; kingdom Viridiplantae; phylum Streptophyta; class Magnoliopsida; order Lamiales; family Oleaceae; genus Fraxinus; species Fraxinus xanthoxyloides. The sequence goes on from CAIGRL010043838.1 coordinate 7,096, forward strand.
TCGATGTCTAGGCAAAGACATATGTGAAATGCAGCGAAGTCTCAAAGTGTCTCTCCTAAAACGGGTTCATAGCTCGACTGAAAGCCTCCAACGCGCAATAGACATGCACTCGTACCTCCTAACATCTACTTATGAGCAACCTGATAGTAATACATCTAAGCCACAGCCAAAGCTTTCTCTCACCTTATCATCCACCCTTTCAAACCTCTCAAACCCACTGGCGGAGCTTCCTGAACCAAACTCCAACCCACCATCCCAACCTCTAGGGACAATCCCACCATTACAGACGGAATCGTACCATGAGATGATGAGGAAGCAATCAAGAAGGCTCTACTCTTGGCCATCTCGGGAAGTTGATGCGTTTGAAGAAGAGGGAGGTTTTAGCGCAGACTTCATTCCTAAAATGCGTGCGTTAGAGAGTACTGCCACGCTGTCTCTTGCAACTTTTACCTCATTGCTTATTGAGTTTGTGGCTAGGCTTGATCACTTGGTTGAAGCAGTTGATGAACTCTCAAAGATGTCCCAATTCAAACAGGAGGCTCTATAACATGAATAGAGCATATTATTGAGACGGAAGAGAATTAAAGGATGAAAACTACGAAGGTAGTTCTTAAATATTTTTTGTTACAATTTCAAAATAAACAACATTATCCCTGGAGATATTTTTCCCCGTTTAATTTCTTTTTGCTTTTTATGTATAATCCATTGTGGAGTATTGGCAGATAGTTCAAATATCTGTTTCTTTTAGCTTCTTTTCTTCTGATTAATTATTTTTCAATAACAACATCGTTTTGAGGATATAAATTAAAATAGACACCAAACTTGTGAACAACTTTACCCTCAGAAATAACAGAGCATATAATGTGGTGACTAGCAACATGTTTGGCCAAGCTAAAAAAAATGTAAACTCACTTTGACGGTAAAGAAACATAAACATAGATACTAATACTTATATGAACATCAAGGAATTTATAGTCCCCAGACTGAACTTTCACCAGAAACACGACACTTTGCTTTATAAGATCTTCACGTACATCTCTTGAGCGAAAGCCCCCTAAGGCGTGCTACTTTGACTTCAGCTGCATGAGACACGGCCAAGAGGCAGAGCATGTGATTCCTGGAACAGTAGTGAAGATATAACCCTTTCGAACAAGCTTGAAATACAGAAATAATATAAATGAGTGCAAGTACACAACCAAAAAAATAACCCATCAAAATAACTTAAAAGTTAGTAATCAGTATATCACAGTAGCATGACCGAACCTAAACTTAAAACTTCTCACTGGTCCTCTCTCTTTGAGTGCAAAGATTCATATACTTTTTTATTTTAACCATCAACATCATCAATGCACCACTGAAGACGACTAGTAGATCTTCAGTCACGAAGGCTTGTCTGTACACCATACATGAATGGTGATAAAAACATATAAAAGCAAAAAATTATGTTATGCCAATGCTTGATACATCATAACTTGTACGAATAATATTCTCGGCAAGAAACCTGAGATGTTTATTTGTTTCATTTAGCATTGCATTTGAGAAAAAATACTAAAAGTAAAAGGTATATTTGCAAACCTTACAGCCTCTTTTTCAATCATTTCACTTGCAGAATTTATTATGTTCACCAAGTACATCAGAGCTCATGAAAAAAATACGTTAGTATTATCAGCTGTGAGCTGGCAACAATATGTGTATTGTCTCTGGATGATAATTGAACGCTTCTTCCTTTCTTAAAAAAATTCTACTATATGATTCTAACTTGAAAACTCATACAGGAAGATTATTGAATACCAATTTTGTTGTCAGACCAAAGGGGCATATATGATTATGCAAACATGGGAACATAGACATAGTAATAGGAAAAGGAACTCAAGAAGAGAAGTAAAAGTTTGTTCTGCTTTTCACTAACTACAAGCATATTAGCCACAAACATCTGTAGACTTTACAGACAGAGAAATTAACTACAGACTGGGGGTGAAGTTAAAAACATCTGGCAGTTCTTAAGATGAAGGGTTAGGAGAAATATGTCATCATCTCAACGTCATTTTTATGGGTGTTGTCAGGCAGGAAGTAAATACATCAGCAAGAAACAGTCCTGGAGATATGGATTTATATAAACCGCTTCTGATTCCATAACAGTATGAGTACCTCAACAAAGGCATTAAGAATCATCCCAGTAGCAGAGCATCCAAAAACATATATTGAGGGTGTTTTCAACCAGGAATCCAGATCAGTGATTGGCAAAGGGACGTACTGAGTATAACTCTACATCAAAGAGCTCAATGAGAACCAGAGAAAAATGTACTGAAACAGAACGCCACAAGAAAAACTGAGGGCGTTGAGGAAAGAAACCTTATTAAATAGCCAAATTTCACCATTAGCAATTGGCTTTGGCATACCATGTCCATTATAGTGAAACAGAACTCTCTCAGATTTCGCATATTTGAGACGTGGTACAAAGTTTCTTGACTTCATCAATGGTAGGATCTAATGAAATCTTATAATGAGCTTGCCATATTGATCCATTGTTTGATAAATATTTGACTCTCAATTGTAATCCACGAAATTCAAATCCTCTCTTTCCAGTCTATTTCTTTTTAGGAAGTACAAAAAATGAGTACTTTTTAAAGTATCAAGCGATGAAGTGGTTTAAGACATAGTATTTTCCTTACCCTGGGCTACCATCTCTCGTACTATTGATTCAAGTTTCTTCCAATTTTCAATTTCCTTTTGAGGTGCCATCGAAAATGGATCTGCAGAAGGAACAAAAAAAAATTAATTAATAAATTAAATGAATGTATTGAGATTGTCAAATAAGAAAAGAGAGCAATTTTTATAAGGAAGAACAACTGTGAATTCATTAATCAATTAAAATATCCCATATTCCATAATGTTTAAAGAGGGCACGTGAATCTTGAAATATGTTCGGTATAGCTACCATCTTCATCCTTATTGCTAGTATATGATTAATATATCTTTCTTGAAATATATTTCAACAGGCAGACCAGATTGCTACCCAAAAAAAAAAAAGCGTGCAAACAAAGAAGGATTTAAACTCTACCTTAAGAAGAGACCAACTAAAAGAAAGGGTCAACAGATCAGATGGCAAACTAACAATGTTGAATTTTTTTTCAGATTGATTCAGTTAAGCTCCTTAGTAGATAAAGACTCCAAAATATTTGGGTAGTAAATAACTGATGAATGAATGACACTGCCCAGAGCAATTGGTACCAAATAACTAAATTCTAGGTTGGTTACACAGCAGATGAAGATGTTAATAATGTTCCAGTTTTTCACATTCTTCAGATTGAATTTATTAGCTCAAAATGATAAACCGTAGAGAACTCTTGGCAAAATGAGCATGTAATCAACAAGCATGAAAATGCGTTAAAAAGTACACCAGAGTATAACATGGCTGCAACGTTTGAACAACAGAAAGATATTAGGTGAACTTTAATCATTGGAGATCAAAACTGCAGAGTTATAGAAGACTTAACAGAATGTTAATGAGAACTTTCCAGACACATTGCCAATCAAGCAAATAGGACCAACCTATAATAAAGTAATTTTTATAGCAAGAGCTTATATCAAAGACAAAAATTAACGATGATGATTGTACCAATCCAGCACTCCATCCGGGCACAAGGAGATATCTTTATAACATCTAGTGGATTGACGCTAGTGTTTAAACATAAAACAAGAGAAACACATCCCGTCTTCATCTTCAATAAATGTAGGAAGTTGAGACAGACAAGTATATAAAAGATATGTCTCATTTCATATTTTTCTGAAAAGAACACAGACTGAAATGAACTTCAACATAGCTATCCACAAGGCGTGAAATGCAAGGCACTCATGAACAAAAACAAACTTTAATATCTAAATAGTAAGTAACGATCATGGAAAATCGGCTCTGTCATTCATATAGTAGGCACACTTAAATACATGGAGATAAATAAATGTACAAAGAACACACCATTTGCAATCACCAATCATCACCAAGGATTCACAATCAGAGCCTTTCCCTTCTCTTCCTCCGTAAATCTAGTCTCGTGACCATGCACTAAACTACGTTCACCAAAAATAGTCTCTGTTGGAAAATGGTTTTTATATATTAGTGAAATGGGTCAATTTTG
>CAIGRL010043854.1:0-13885 GCA_903798325.1 Fraxinus xanthoxyloides
CTTTCTCGACAGTTTAAAAACTGTTATCGACATTTGGACCCTATTTATCTTGATACTTCATTTGTTTAGAACGAGATTTCATTCTGAATATGAGAGTTCTCTGTATTTTATAATGTTCTTGACAATTTAAGTGTACTTCTCGACATTTCATTAATGTTTTATTTATCCACTTATAGTGAGAAACGAACATTTAATGCATGATTGACATTGTATTTTTTAAAATAAATAATATTTGTTATTTGTCAAATTATTATTGATCAATACAATTTTTAATTATAGAAATAATTTCGTCCTCATTGTGAAGTTTAAAATTGTTAATAAGGGCATTTTGGTTTATATTATAGTTAAAAAAGACATTGAAGAAATTTTGGACATTTTTACAAATAGCTATGTAAAAGTGGGTATTTTTTGCAATTTCCTCTTATAAATTTTGGAATAGTGATTACTGGAAGAATGTATTGTTGAAAAGTAATGAAATATTTTAGATTTGTTTTAATATTATTTTATTTGAAGAATGTGATTATAATTAAGAAAAAAAAATTAAAAAAAATGGGTGTTTCCATTTTGAATAGGCACCATACAGATACAGATGTTGAGTTGGCATGGTGCAATTTTTTATTTTTTTACTTTTTTAAATTTTGTGGCAAAAACCAATGAAATCTTGTCGTGTTTATTTGTGAAAAAACTTGTGAAAGTTATTCGTAGTTGTAGCATGGTTCTTCCATTTTATGGTTGTGTTGATGTGTAAAGTGTTTTTGGGTAAGATATTTTAAATTTGGATAAATATCACATAACATCCCTATTTTTTAATGTCATTTTTCAAAACGTCTCTACCTTTCCTATTTTGGCATTTTAACTCATACGTTCCATCCTTTATTGCGCAAAAGGTCATTTTTAACCATTTTTAAATAAAATGACGATTTTACCATCTTATTCAAAAAAAATTAAAAAATAAAAAAGAAGAGAAAATAAGGTGGTGCTATGATAGGTGGCGGCTTGGTGGGGTTATGAATGTGTTGGTTGTGATGAAGAATTTATGACTTATCTGTAATATTTTGAAAAGCTTAGGACTATGATTGAAATTAGTTTTTTTTTATTTTTTCTTTACTTTACTTTTTGTTTTATTTGAATAGGAGGGTAAAATCGTCATTTTATTGAAAAATAGTTGAAAATGACCTTTTGCGTGATGAAAGGTGAAAGATATGAGTGAAAATGTCAAAAAATGAAAAGTATGAACGTTTTACACAATTAAATTGAAAGGTAAGGATGTTTGGTGCTATTCATCCTTTAAATTTTAGGCAGCGCATCAATCCTTGTAGAGCCCGATTCGAGTGCATTTTGAAGCAGCAGCAAGCCAGCAATTGCATTTGATCACGCAAACTATGAAACATGGGATCTTGACATGGATATTCTGATGGCTATTATCAATCATTATTAATAATTTTCAAATTCACTAAAATTATGTCTAATTTTCTGGCATATCCCAATTTACTGCCGAAGAATATTCTTCAGCTACCACTTAGTACATTGGTAGTGGTAGGTCACGTATTATTTGATTCAAATTAGTAAAATTTCGTTAAATGTCCCTTCTTCTCTTTCTTCCAAAACCACGATGAAATATTAGGGTATGCAAATCAAATTTGGAATTATGGTGAATGAATCGTAAAAACCGATAGTAAAAGACGGAAAAGAAGAAAGTCAAAAAAAAAAAAAGATACAAAATTAAATTAATAACCAAAAGAATAGACATGAAATAAAACCACAATCCACATCCATCTTCAACAAGACATCTTGTCATGGTACACTAGTTTACAACAACGTTAACGAGTGTCAAAGCACGCTTGGTTAAGCTTAAAGAAAAAGTTAGTTTTAAAGTTGAATTTTATTTTTATTTTTAAAACAATTTTTGAAGAATGTTAGTATGACACGCAAATTCTCTACCATTGAAACACGGTTGAGGTTTCTAGTAGATAACCTTGTAAACAAACAATTTTGGAACACAAATTCACTAAAGACCTCAATAGACCCACGCATTCGTCCCTCCTACCACAAAATGAATTGTCCCAATCCATCTCTTTATGCTACCATAAAACGTCCAACTGTGTACATGAACCACTATTTTATATACCACCCCACCCCACCCCACGTACGTACAATTGTGTATATATTTCATGACTTACCAATATATGGTCTTTCTTAGTGCTTCACAATACTACTCGAATGGCTATTTTGCCTCACCATAACCCAATTCTTAGGCCCCTATACCATTCTCGAATGAGCCACCGTATTGTACTCCCAACCAGCATATATTGCTCCACCACCACAACCCCCGCCAAGCCACGCGGTGATCAAATCATTGTAAATCAACCCTCGGCTCTATGTCAAAATGTGGCCACTATTAGTACTCGTCCTGTTCTTGATGACCCGACTTTACAATCAACGTGGTCCCACCGTGTTTGGGTGGCAAGTGGCTGCACCACCGTGCTGATATCTCTAGCAAAATCCATAACCACTGCCATGGATTCACATATATTGATTGAACCCATTTTAGCAGGCTTCATTGGCTATGTACTCGCAGATCTTGGCTCCGGAATCTACCACTGGGGCATCGATAATTACGGCGATTCCAGAACCCCATTTTTTGGTAATCAAATAGAAGCATTTCAAGGTCATCACAAATGGCCATGGACAATAACCAGACGCCAATTTGCTAACAATTTACACGCGCTAGCACGTGCAGTAACTTTCACAGTGCTTCCATTTGATCTAATCTGCAACGATAATGCAGTTCTGTTTGGATTTGTTGGTGTGTGTTCAGGTTGCATTATGTTTAGCCAGCAGTTTCATGCATGGGCTCATTCTACAAAGAGCAAGCTTCCGGCGGCGGTGGTGGCGCTGCAAGATGCCGGAATACTCGTGTCTCGGTCGCAGCATGCGGCGCACCACCGCCCGCCGTATAACAATAATTACTGCATAGTGAGCGGAGTTTGGAATGAATTTTTGGATAATTCTAAGTTTTTTGAGGCACTGGAGATGTTATTTTTCTTTAAGCTTGGAGTGAGGCCGCGTTCTTGGACTGAACCAAACTCAGAATGGACTGAAGAAACTGAAAGTGCGCACCTCTAATTTCACAGCTTTAATTCAAGTATTTTGCCTTTATGGTTTGTGCATATTAATTTCGTGTATTCGTCGTACCCACAATAGGGGAATACTTTTTTGGAATTTTTATTCATATGGATCTCGCTCTTATGTGAGTGTTGATCAAGTAAGGTAATAAACTCTCTTTGACAAAGGAGTTTAATTCTATAATAAGGCCATGTCTAGTAAAACTTTTCTGCAGATTAATAGCAAAAAAATGTAAAAAAAAAAAAAATTACTCACCGCCTATGCGTGTTATTGGTTGGGGTATGAAACATGATTGTTTGAAATTGCATTTTTCAATCATTAAGCAGATTAGCAGGCGAATTGACAAGCTTGTACGAGAGATTCGCTATTCGACTCAATAGTGAGACTAGACGAAATGTCGAATCGACAAACGCCTTGCCCCATTTGACACTTCTAGTGACATATTCAATTACTCCTAAACAATATTCTTCTGCTGAATATGGAGAGGCCAAGTATTACTTAATTCAAATTGGACTCACATTAATGGCCCAATACTTTACTTGGACAAAAGAAATTTAGTCCATATAAAAGTTTTTATTTTATAGTGCAAGAATTTCTATTTAAGTTTAATACATATATAATACAACATATAAAAGCGAAAGTGAAAGGGCCAATGTTCAATTAACCTTTTGAGTGAGTTAGTCACCTCAACCATCAGTCAATAAATATTATTTTTTTCCTTTCTTCTTTAGTTAATTTTGTGAATTTTTGGTGATTAAGTTTGGGATCCAACTCCACTATCACTTTGATGTAGATCATATGAGTGAATATATTGGGGAAAAAAAATTGGATCGCATGGGGAAAATGTAATTGTGCAAGTGTGACGTTCGAACTCCGATTAGGACCTATAATACCATTTTGGAAAGAAAATGTCTAAACAAGTAGAACACACAACTTTGTCGTGACATATGATCGATTTTAGCTATTCGATTTCGTTTAGGAGTCAAAAACTGCTTTTAAAGTTTTAGTGTTATTTTTGTCATTTAGTTTATTTCGATTTTTTTGCAATTTTAATTTGTTTAAATTAGGTTTTCATGTAAGCATATAAATAAAGGGTTAAATCATCGTTTTTATCATCTTACATTAATAAAATTTAGTGAGTTTATTTTTTCATAATTTGGTGGATTCTAAAAATTGTGTTGTTAAAGTTTTCGCTTGAGTTTCTTGTTTTGCATTGCTTCACACTTATAATGATCGAGTTTCAATCTTAATATATTAACCTAATAGATAGAATATTTCAATCTCCTTATAAACATGTTTTAGATTTCATATATGGCACATGCAAAACCCAAGCTTCCCCAGGTGGTGGTGGCGCTGCAAGATGCTGGAATAATTGTACTGCGGTTTCAACACGCAGCACATCATCATTCTCCACATGACAACAACTATTATATTGTGAGTGGAATGTGGAATAGATTTCTGGACAAGTCCAAGTTTCTCGTGGCACTGGAGATTATCTTGTTCTATATGCTTGGAGTGCAACCAAGATCATGGACTGAACCCAACTCTGAGTCGATCCAAGGGACTGAATTTCAGGAATATTGACAAATTGAAACGCGTTTCAATGTATATATCTTTTCAGAAAATAAGGTACATGTCTATTGCCACATCTCATGTACCACCTGAAGTTTGTAGCCACCTTTCCATTCCAACACTAAATAGATTTTTGACATCTTTGTCTTATGAGTAAAAAGGCAGAGGCAGAAAAGCAGAACGGTTTATTTAGATAACTCCTAAAATTTAACTCAGTGTTTGCAATGTAAACTCTTTTACTGTTCGCACTTTTGAGGCAAAATCTCAAGGGAAGACTGGCTTAGTCATTAAGCTTCGAGTTCCATGGAGATCTGAGATCGTGAAGTGGACCTAAAGGAACGAATTTTAGGAATGAATACAGATCTTACAAATTGAAATATTTGAGTACTAATTTTTTTTCCGAATAATATATTCAAAATGTTCCTCGAAGACATCTAGAACTACAGAATTTTATCTACAAAATGTCTTCTTTCATATTTCACAAATGTGAATAATATTTGCAATAAATGGAGTGAAAACTAATCAAGCAAGCAACAAGAAGAGGAGAATGGTCGAAGTAATAAGGTAGGAATATCATAAGCACGTAAGTATAGTAGATGAACACACTTCATTCTACAGAAGAAGCACGAAAAAAGAGGTATTTTCAAGCGGTCGCTTAAATAATCAGAATCCATTTTCCAGAATGTTGGTATATATTTTTATTTTTTTTCATATGTTACATTTTATTGCATAAAAAGGGTCAAAAATCAAAAAAAGGAATCCACAGAGCGCATCGCAAGGAAAGCAATATCGACTTCTACCATCTCTATGGCCATCATCAATCATTGCAAGACCTTCATGTATTACCCAAAAGAGTCTTATAAGCTCAAGCAAATAAAGTAGCTCACACGCACAGAACAAAATACCCAACAGACTAGACAAACAGCACAAGGTGACGTACTTCCAATAAAGTTTCAAGAGCATCAGTTGCACGACCAGAAGACCAAGAGATTCGTCTCTTTACCTCATCAACCGTCACAAAGCCTTGGCCATTAGAGAACCAAGAGCAAATCACCATACTAAGAATATTAAAATGAAAATGGCTTTCTGCTAATAGTCATGCCATGCAGTTACATGCTATATTGACATGCAAAAGAATCCAGAAATGTAAGACATGGACAAGGGGAAACCTGAGCCAGCTCCAGAATTTCATTGTGGTCCTCGTTCAATTCCGTAGGAGCAGACCAAACAAGCTTCTTCTTTCCAACAGAAATCACCTCAAATCTGTTACCTAGTACCTGAAAATTACATTCATTGTTACTATAATGTAAACCACAGTAGAATATCTCGCATGTGGATCTTTAGAGAGACAGAAGAGAAAGCAAGTTAATGAAGGAACAATTGTCAATAGGTTAATAACAAATTGAAAACAAACCTACATATCATGCATGTAGCAGACGAAAATATGTGCTACATCTTAATTGGTCATCAGGGCGAAAGGTGAGGCATAGTGGTGAGAAATCTGCAATTAAAAAACAAATTGATAATGCAGCAGGGAAACAGTTAAGGAACAGTCCTACTTTACTCTCGACTAAATGTGAAGCATAAGAAGTGGTTCAGAACGATTCCCAATCATATGTGAACATGATATGATCAAATAGATTGTTTCTTTCTATGTCAGGAGCAGTCCTAAACATCCACTTATCAAACCAAAAACCTGGATTTATTGTCTCATACTTGACACTTACAAGTACTTGTGCAACGCTTAGTTCTCTTAAAACATCCACTGCGTAAAACAGTCTATTAAGTGATGCAGAAGCTTGGTTAGTGGGAAGTGATGATGCCTGATGTTAGGCACAACTAAAGTGCTACTTTCAGAAGCCCTCAAGCTACAACAAGGCAGTGTAGAATCGAAGTATAAAATCAGGAAACCACAAACACGAGAGAGATGGACTCAGTGAGATAGCTTTTTATTCCTCAAAATTGTAATTAACAGAACAGAACAATTGTGAATCCTCGTAAAACTTCTTTTTAATATTCATACGTGCTCTGTACACAGGGTTCTGTAAATGGGCAGCTGGAAGCTTACAATAGCAAATACCATGGAGTATAACATTTTTAGGTACACACTAGCATGCAAAGAAAAGAGAAAATCGTAACCACAATACCTTTAGCATACTTATCGCACACAAGCAATCATCCTTTGAAACAGCTTCACGAGCACCCTTTCTCCTCTGACAAAGAAGTTCACAGAGATATTCTAAGCTAATTAGGCCACATTATGAGGTCTAGTAGCCAAGCAAATGATAACAATTTGCACTCCTGTCTAGATTGACAAAATCATCATAAAATAAACATGAAAAGTAAAAATCCAGACTTTCAATGCAAAGATGCATATCCAGGCACCGAAATCAAATATTGGAAATAAACCACTGTCTCAAAGAATTTCAAAACACAGAAATTAAAGGCTGCAGAAGGCTTAATCATATTTCAGAAAGAACCAATGACTGAACACCTTCCAAAATACTAGACTTGACTTTAGCTAATTATCAGGTAACTTAAGATGTATTTTCATATAAATCTCAAATTCCTGGTAATTATTGATATCAGAACTCCCCGCTTTACAGTGATGACAATAAAGACACAAGCGGAAATTAAGAAACAAAAGCCAAGAAGTAGATTGATACCGACCAAATTCATAGTAGAAGTCACCAATCCCTAATGGCTCAGCCCAAAAACCTTTATTCGAGGCCAGTGGGTCCACACCTACTTTAGCACGCATCTCATGGAACTGTGCCCTGAATGCCAAATTCTTGCGTATATCATTCTGCATAAACCGTGACAAGTAAAATTTGTTTTCTATCTTCTTTTTCATAATCTTCTACCCTTCCTTAAGCATAATTTGAACACTCCAGCAGTTCGGCAACCCTTAATTCCTTTTCTCCTTAATTAAATAAATGTTTTCATATCTTAGCAGCAAATGATCTATCAATAACCAATATAAAAGTGGGGAATTAAATAATTAAGTAGATACTTAACAAAAATATAGGAAAACTTAATCTAGCTAAAAAAGGGACCTTGTGCTTGAGGGCAAAGTCTTCCAGCTGAGAGCGAAAAGTTGAAAGCTGTTTTTTCATGACATCAGTTCGCAACTTTGCCACATTTTCTACCAGCAACTGATATTGATCCTTTCATCACAAAATCAAATTTCAAACAAGCCCAATCAAGATACAACACATATTCAAACAAATACATGTGTAGAATCACACACGGTATATGTGTTTGTAATGATTATTAATTAATGAGGCATAAGATGGTGAACATACTCTAGCTGCGGCAGCATTCTGTAGACCTCCAATTCCAGGTCTTCGCCTCATTCTTTGATTCTGATTTCAGTACTTCTTGAATCAAATTGCTTCACGATCAAGACCAGACCCAAGATTTTCACACCTGAATCAACTCTAAAGGTTGGGCACTCAAAATTAGTATTAATTCATTTTTTTCGTCTTTTTAAGGGTTTTTAGGAGCTAAATATATAAACTTAAAAAACAAAACCCAATTATAAAAATGCAAACAAAATTATTATAAAAAATAATTCTATTAAATGATAAGATCGAAGATGAATTCATGAATACTTGGCCTCTGTTTGAGGAAATAAAATAATATATTAACCAGCAAGAAACTTAAAAGCAATTTCAAGAGGAGAAAGAAAATCTAAAAGCAATTCTCTTAATGATTAACAACATAAACCTTCTTTTTTCATTATGAAGTATTAAAAATTGAAGTTATTAGAAAAATGGAGCAATAAACGGTGGAAATATTTCTCCTTTGTCAAAGTACCAACAAATTCAGAGGATGCAAAAAAAATTTAAAGTAAAGAATGGAAAGAAACCAAAGAATGTCAAGAATGGTGATGAAATGTGAAAGCCTAATCATCAAGCTCACTTGCAAACTGAAACATGAAAGCACAAACAATAATGAGAGAGGAATGCTGGTTCAAATGTTTAAATTAAAAAGCAATTAAGCAGAGAGTAAACTTCAAAATCCAACCACAAACTTCAATTAAAGCTTCCATCTTGATTCCACATCCAGAAAATTTCAATACAATACACCAATGACTAATCTTCATAATCAAGAAAATCTAACTACACTAATAATTTCATCATCCAGCAAGCATTAACTAAATAATTGAGAATCCTGTTAAAATTGAAAATTTTATAAAATTTTAGCCAAAACCTGAAAGGCTAAAGTTACACGTTGAATAATAATTATTAAAGATTATTAGCTTATTGAATATTAATTATTTTATACTATACACTAATCTGCATGGTATTTATAAATTCATCTTAATTATTTGCTGCCAAGCACAAATTTGAAGGTCCTAATATTGTTAAGAAACTAAACACGCAAAGTGAAAGGTAGAGATTCAAATTACACCAAGAATTTCAATAATATATAAATAAAAAATTGTACCTTTTAATACAAACCCATTTCAAGAACAAATGTCTTTCCAGAAATGCTCAAACCCTCAAGATTTGACTGATAGATGGTAAAAAGCACCACACTCTGAATATATTCTCCCCTAATTATATGTAACTATGAGAACCGAGATAATACGAGTTAGAATTGTACAACAAGTCAGGCTGGCGAAGTGGAAGAGTTGTGGGACCAAAATTCACAGGTCCAAAGATAGAAGCATGGCTCTGATTTGCTTATAGAGAAAAGCTTGCTATTTCTATTTTTTTCTTTGTTTTTAAAATGTTTCTAATAAAATTATTGAGTCGATAAAATATTGTCAATAAAAAAAAATTGTCTTGCATATGAAGCTTATTGATAATAGTTGTTTTATTCACCCATAACGTCGTAATGTCTACTACATAATAAATAAGTACATATTTTACATATAAAAGAATCAAAACTAAATAGGAAATTTTGAGACATAATTCTATAGGGAATTAAGCTTCGAATACAACAAAATCAAAAATAGAATCATGTGTGGCTCAATCAATGTAAACTCCCTTCCTCAAATTAAATGTTCTCAGAATAAATTATACAGCACTGCCTTTCTTTTGGTTTAATTATTTCTTTGTTCACATCTTATAATGTTTGCTAAATGCGTGATGTGTGAACATTGGAAGGATGATATACAAAAGGTTTAACAGCATGTGAATAGCCTGATGGATGATTGTAACAAAACTTTACACCAGTAATACCATCTCCAAGATGTATGCAGTGATCATGAAAACTGTGGATAGGTCTCGCTAAACAAGCGTCCCACCGGCCACTCTGGCATCGTCTTTGCAACTGTATAAATTAAGTTTGAATTTGTAAATGCCTGATAGTTTAGAACTTCACCTACCTTTGTCATGCAAGGCACATCTACCTCGGTACGTGCTTCAAAAATACATTACTTATAGTTCTCTTACTAACAAAGTAAAAAATTACGAAAGTTGCACAAGGAAACAAGTATCACCTATAATTTTCACATTTGACAGGTCACGACTCACGAGAGCATATAGTCGTAAACATGGTGGCAAAACAACTAAGAATGGTGGAAATTAATTAACAAATTGAAGAAACGAATTTTCTCTTAATTAAAAAAAATATATTTAACATACAGCCAGCCATGTTAGCTTTTTCTTTTATGTTTATTTTCATAAAGAATGTTTACGAATGTCACATAAAACTGAAAACCTGTTTGGCCCCCTTTCTCACAGATTTTAATGTTTGGAATAATATTTTTTGAAGAATGTATGCATAAAAAAGAATGAATACTTTTAGATTTATGTATAATATTATTGTATACAAGATTGTGTGGTTGAAAATAAAAGAGAGATGAAAAAATCAAAATGAGAAAGCCAAACAGGGCTGTATTTTCTTTAGAAAACTCTATCCAACTTTTTACCTCATCTTGATCGGGGTGAAATTCCACGTTAGGTGGAGATGGTGGCAGGTGGAGGTGTCAAATCCATTATCATGCCCCTTGTTGCATTTATGGAAACCCAAATCAATCCATAGAGAATGTAGACCTGCATGGAAATTATTAGGGGATGAGGAGGATTTGGCTTGTTATCGACTTATACAATAGGGAACATGGTTTGACATGAGGTCGAAGTCTGACAAGATGCCAAGGAGGCGTTCGGTGGACCCCATGTTTCGATCAGCTTGGCAATCTAGAGTTAAACTATTTTGACATCCAATTTTTGACATTTCATGATGTGTAAAAAATCTAGCCATTGATTTAAATAAGTGTTCTACAAATCAATGATTAAATTGTCTGTCACATCATGAAATGTTAACAAAATTGTCAACCAAGATATCACTGCATCAAAACTCGACAATTTAACTCTTGACTTTGTAGTCAAGTATACCACTGGTCAAGACAGTTTATGAGTGCATTGTTTGCCACACCATGCCCGTAATATATCTGTACAAGAGCCTTGAGATTGTCTTGATTGTTGAACAAATATGCCAAGAAAATGCCTTGGTTTTCCTGGGATATTTATCTTCTTTGAGATGGTCCATGACCTATTTGAGAATTTTTTTTTTCCCTCAAAGTTTTGTCTTTTAATTATATGCTTACATACTTTAGATTTCCTGGAACGAACAAATCGATTGAAAAATTATCAACCTTAGTTGAAACTATGTTATACCAGTATGAGGCATGCACATGGAAAATACGTTAGCTGACCATGAAGGGAGCATAGAACTAAAGCTATCCGAGGCAACTACCAAGGCAAGAGCAAAATTGTTCAGCAAAGCATAAATGCAAACTCAAGATACAAGAAGCGACTCCTAGGCCTTTTGTCAGACTTCGACCTCAATTGTTGACAAGCAGTCCTAAGTAGGCCTACCTAATTTAGTGCAGTTGATCTGGATTTCCAGAAATGTGAAAGTGGACATTATACTATATGTGGCACTTCCACTTGCCCTATATGAACACTTGGCCATCTCACGAACATTACTAAGAAAAAATTCCATAGTTTCACCATGTTGTATAGCATTCTACCTATCCTATCTCATCGGAACAGATTATGTTCAACAAAACTCGAAAATCACTATCAATACATGTGTAGGTCCAGGATAATCCTCTGTTCTAGACCAATCGAAATTGTCTCTTGGGGCAAGCGGCAATGATAGTTTCTTATTTTCTTGTACCCGAATGGTGGCTCACTTTTTCTATGTAATGGTTTTTGATCTGGATTGTATCTATACACCCTTCATTTAAAATATGTTTAAACTTAATCTTTTACCTGTGTTGCTTGTTGCAGCAGGATCAACTATCCCTCGTGAGTGTAGATGAGCTCACTAACCGAGTCTTGTTTAGCAGCTCAATTCAAGCATATACAGTTTAATAGCAGCTAACTAGAAGCCTAGAAGTCCATCAATTTCCCACATCAACAAAGGCGATTAATCAAATACTAATTAACGAGATCAACTAAATCAAGTCAAAACAGGGAATCATCAAGCCACAATCTTAAAACCCTTCTCCAATTAACATCAAAGTGATAAACTACCAATCCCAAGAATCAAAACTGAATAAAACTGGTAGACGTAAATGACCTGATAAAACTGGTAGACGTAAATGACCTGATAAAACATGATCTCAGGGCCAATAGATGAATCCCCACACACATCACACTCCACTCTACAGTGGATTTCCCCGGTCCACGCTCTCAATCCATTTGCCATCGTGATTGTGGCGGTGATGGTCAAGTAAACTCCCGCCAATGCGGTCATCCAATGTGAATCAATTGTGACTTTTGAAGATTTTTATACAAATTTTGTTTTTAAGTGATACTTCTGTGTATTTCGTAAATTTTTTATTAATTTGTACGGAATTAATGGAATGGACTTTTATTTTAAAATTTTTATAAACTTCTATAGAATTCAATTTTTTTTTTTTTTTTAAGACTTTATTTAAAATAAAATTTCCTTAAATCTGGAACAATTGTTTGAAATTTTTATACATGATGGGTGATTTTCATAGTTCTCTTTCACCTCTCCATATATCTACTCAGATTTTGAGATTCACTATTTATTTGTGAATTCTACTCACGTATTACCGTTTCATATATGGACAAAAAAAATGTCGTCTTTATTGAGTTAATTGATACCAGTAATTATAAAAAAATAAAAATATCTGCAAATATACTTATTCACACGATAACAATGGGACTAACCGTCAATTGTAATTGATGAATATCACGTATTGGAGAAGTAAACAAATTCCTGATATATCTTTTAATTCATTATTCCTCTCAAATCTTATGACTTCTCACTCTTTCTCTCTCGCCGTGAAGCGACAAAAAGATCTCCATCGGGCAAGGTTCACTAGAGTGCATAATTGGTTGTTTGCTCGTTCTGGTAAACCTTTTACCCAGCACTAATGTAATTTGGATTTTAGTTTAGCTTGATTATTTCAGCTACCTTAGTTTCTATGTTTAAATTTCACACGACATCCCACTTCAAGTTATCTCTAATCAGGTTTTAGAATAAATCTTGGATATCAACGATTTTTTTGAAAAAAAAAAACATACTCCAGTTTATATAACAGAAATGATCCCATTGAGGTAAGGTTCATATTGTAATTGTGATATCATCTCTTGTGTTTGATATTTTTCATTTTTTCAGTTCGAATACCTGAAATGGGTTGGTGTTGATGATAATAATTCAAGGTTTTTTATAGAGTTTTTTATTTGCGATGTTTTGTTTCTGAGTAGAAGAATGGCAAAAAAAAAGGAATGAGACATGTGCGGAGACACGGAGTTGTGACCCTAAAGACACGGGCACTCAGTGTCTCCGTACAGTGCGAAGACACGGACATGGAGATGTTCGTGTCACCGCACCTGCACCGTTTTGTTTTTTTTTTTTTTTTTTTTTGACTGACTGGAATGTTGGCANAAGGTTCATATTGTAATTGTGATATCATCTCTTGTGTTTGATATTTTTCATTTTTTCAGTTCGAATACCTGAAATGGGTTGGTGTTGATGATAATAATTCAAGGTTTTTTATAGAGTTTTTTATTTGCGATGTTTTGTTTCTGAGTAGAAGAATGGCAAAAAAAAAGGAATGAGACATGTGCGGAGACACGGAGTTGTGACCCTAAAGACACGGGCACTCAGTGTCTCCGTACAGTGCGAAGACACGGACATGGAGATGTTCGTGTCACCGCACCTGCACCGTTTTGTTTTTTTTTTTTTTTTT